>OU898283.1:54247398-54362398 GCA_918026665.1 Diabrotica balteata
TGATGTTATTGAGTCGGAAGACGAAGATGGTAAAACTTATAGTCTCCATAATTCTGACACGTCAGAGGGAAGTGAAATATTTTCAGATAGTGATGATGAAGACCTATGTGATTTGACATTAGATCCAGCCAAAATTTGCGACATTAAGATCAATGATTTCTTATTAGTGAGACTCAAATATGAAGCCCATTCCAATAAAGAAATCGAAAAATATTATATTGGGAAAGTTGTGGTGATAAACACCATTGGTACGATGGAAGTCAGTTTTTTAAGTAAAAATTTCAAAAAATGTCACATGCTTTGTGTTTCCATGTGTCACAGACATTGGTGTTATATTCAACAACCAGATTATAAAAATTTTGGACCATCTAAAAATTAGCAGGGGTCGACACTTTTTTCCTAATGTTAAAACGGACTTGATTTCATAGAAAACAACAAGCATTTATAATATTTTTCTATAGATCAATAATAAAGATACGTTTTTATTGTTTAATTAGTCCTAAATAATAATACTTACATATTACAGTTGAAAAATGTCTTTGTGTCAGTGGACCCTTCATACCAGGGAACACTGACACAATGCAAAGTTTCAGACTTTTTTTTTAATCTATTTGTTTTCTTAATTTATAGCAATGTAGTCATTCATGATGTATTTGCAACACAATAACACGTCCAAATTGATATTTGCAAGTAAAATCCTATTAATGGTCTAGCGATGACAGAAATTCAAATTTTTCTGTGTCACTGTACCCACCTCTCTCCTACTTTGTTTTTAGATAGTTTTTCAGATTATCAAAATTGGACCATCAACAAAAAAGATATTAAAGATCAAAATTTGTTAACAAGGCAGTCATTTTTATGCCCCTGATTGTATATTATTTGAATATACTTATAAAATATTTTATTGTAAACTTATGTTTTAGTACACAATTCGTGCTGTACATTTTTGAAAAATTGTTGCACTATACAGTGCAACAGTATTCAAATTTGTATATATCAAATATTAATATTGAATGACTATTTTTTTAATTTCAACTAAACTTAAATTGGCCTTTTTTCTTATTAATAAACGAATGAACCATTTAATCAAATGCAGTATTAAATAATTCTAAGTTCTAAGTTGTTTATTAACATTGGAAAATATATAAATTTTATTAACATTAGTAAATTTTATAATATATATACGAATGTTGTAAAGTAAAGTCGGATTAAAATAATTATATCTTTCATACCTGATCTATTTTTTTATTTACAAATATGTAACACTGCTTTGAAAAACAAACCGAAGACTATAATGAGAAATATCATCAATACATACAACTGTGATCACAATTTGTTTTAACTGTTAGACTAACACTGGGCTGGAAATTGTAGAGAAGTGATAACGAAAACCACAAACCAAAAGCATAACGGATTTTTCTTAAAATTAACAGATAAAATAAGGTGACTCACCTCATTGAAGGGTTGCAGCACCTCTCGTACATGACACTGACTGGCTGTCACATCTTCGCGTTTGGAAAATCTATATTTTCACGTCGAGGAAATGGCGCGTGCGCCTACCAAACGGAAAAGCTTAGCAGAATCGTTACGAAAATGTCTGAAAAAGAGAGAAAACTAAAAAAATTATTTTGTTTTCGGCTTGATGCCTGCGCTCGCAAAGTTTGATTTTCTTATAGGTTAGTGGGTATTGTTTGTATTCATGAGTGTGTGACAATGTTTACGATGATTTGGTTTATTTCAACGGCGGGTTTAGGGGTCATAGGTACTCATTGACCTGTTGTGAATTTATTCGGTCTAAAACGTAGAGAAACTGCAATATACAACTTTTTACACTTTAAAATTTAATACTATTTAAATATTAATAAAACTATTACTAATAATAGTAATAGAAAAAAATAACTACTATCGTAAATATGTATACAGGATAATTTATAAAATATGGGAATAATATTATGCTTATGAAATATTATTACTTTGCTTAATAAAAGACTGTTTTATATCACAGTAATTTTTTACAGAATTATCGGTACTAAACGTTCCAATAACAAGGAATGGTTTGAATCGAAAATAATAACATTAGGCTTATATAACAGTTTGAGGTATAGAAAATTAATAATTTAGATATAGTTTTTATAAAACAAGATGAAATAAACACAGGCAAGTTTATTCTTTTAGGTATATAGGTGGTAGTCTTGTTGACTATGCATTTCGTAAAGAAAATTTATTATTAAACCAGAGGACCCGATAGACTTCGTTCCGTCAAATAGATTTGGAATGTAGCAGATTATTTTTTTAATTCTCCTGAACAGAACCGTTACCATGATGATAGGGCGGTGTGTCAGGGTCAGCTCCGGTGATCTAAAAGTAGTCTTTAAGTATCTTCGCTTCCAAGAACTTTGACCACCCTTTTGGCCCAACTAAAAACCCCGACTAGGATGTATGCCAGAGGGCTTTAAACTAAGAGGGAAACTTAAGGTTCAAACCTGGTTGAAAAATAATCTAAAGGGATGGTGGGAACCTAAAGGTGAAAAATATTTATAAAGTGGGTGCTTCAATGACAAAACATAGAGATAAATAATTATTTATTATTATTGTTATTAACATAGGGTTAATAATCGATGTAATAAATAATACTGAAATAAAACGTATATAAGTATTTTCAGTAATCGCTTTATTGTAAATTATGTGGTGAATTACCTGGTGAATATACAAACAAATTTGATGGTTTTCTAACACGGGAAAATGCAACATACAATTGACCATGTAAGAAACATGGGTTTTCTAGATTAAAACCACAAACACCTAATGATTGCCCCTGGGACTTATTTATGGTCATAGCAAAAGCAAGCCGCACTGGAAACTGTAGTCGTTTAAATTCAAATGGTACATCAGTCCGAATTATTGGGATGCGTGATATTAAAATGTCTTCTCCTTTATACTTTTCTTTTGGTATAGTGGCTTCTATCACGTTGTTCAATAATTTTTTATCACTTACCCTGTGCCGTTGCAAAGACACGGTTGGTTAATATTTTTCAACATTATAACTACCGATCCAACCTTTAATTGAAGATTGTGAGGTGGAAATCCTGGTAAATCAGTGAGTTTAAAAATTCGGGCGGATAGTTGACGACATCATCTTGGTTAGTAGCCGAATCAACTAATTTATATATCCTCAATTCGCCTGTAATTTGTTCTTGAATTTTGAAATTGAATTCATTTATATCTATGTTTTTGCAGCCAATATAACCGGTCTCTATAATCATGGTTTCTGTAATTTTGAGCAACATCTGGAAACACCCTTTGAATAAGTTCATCTATTGATCGAGTTAACTGACAAAAACTTTGAGGAAAGGTAATGCAACCAATCAAAGTGTCTATAGGAAATTTGCCATTACCAATGTCTATGAGTTGTTTAGAGAATATGTCTCCAGATTGGTCATTTTGCAGCTCGATACGCATATTCTTGCTTAAGTGTAATACCTTGATATGTTTCCACAAATTAGAGGACTGTAAACGTGCATTGAGTTCATCAGCTGGCGTTGATCGTGGAATCACTGGCAATGTTTGACGAAAATCTCTTGCTAATAAAATCCTTGCACCACCAAATGGGTTATGATTGCTCCGTAGATCTTGTAAGGTTCTATCTAAAGGCTCCAAAGATTTTTTATGTGCCATCGTGCATTCATCCCAAACAATCAATTCACATTGCTACAAACCTTTGCCATTGAGTTCTTCGAAATGTTGCAGGTTGGAGTTTCTTGCCTTGTATGTTGAATGGCAATTTTAGTGCTGAATGAGCTGTTCGACCACCTTTAAGCAAAGTTGCTGCGATTACCGACGAAGCGAGTGCAAGTGCAATTTTATTTTGTGAGCGAATTGTGGCTAATATCAATGAAATCAAAAAAGTTATTCCTGTATCACCAGGTGCATCTAAGAAGTAAATCCTTCCTGTTTTATCATTCGTTACTTTCATAAGTGTATTAAATACATACTTCTGTTGTTCATTCAATAGTGGAAGATTTGTTTGAATTAATTCTTTCAAAGTGTTGAGATCATATAGTTTTTAATTACTATTTTACTGGGAATAAGCCACATTATTATATAAATGCATACATTATGCATTTTAAAGTTGACGACTTTAAAATGATATTGTCAATATAGTTGAGTTGCGCTAATGGGACGACTTTACTTATAAGATAGTTCATTCGAATAGAGGATATATCATTTATGTTTTTTAAATATTGCTGATATGCAAGTGGAAATTGAAACGTCAATAAACGTATTTTAACCTTTAATTGTGGCTTATTCCCAGTTAAATAGAAATTAATTTAAAATGCCACAAGAAAATAGCTTCAGAACAACATATAGTTTTTCTCGATGCAACTCTTGGCTAAAAGCATCATGCATTGGACGATTGGGCGCGGGGCCAGGCCTAATTGAAATAATAGTTTGTTTGACATCATCAAGTACATGTCCTCAATTGAAATCAATGCTTCATTATAAATTTCTTTGCTTATTTGTATATTTGGATTTCCCCTTCTAATCCCTATTTGATACAAAATATCATCACACATATTATCTTTGTACTTGATCCACGAATCATTTGGGTTTGATGAAAAGCATGTAGATATCATTATAGAAAACAATGTTCGTATTTGATGAGCTTGTGATGATATTACAGCATTATTGACAGTTTAATCCCAATGAGCGTCATTTTCTAGCAATTGCAAATGTTGGCCGGTTTCTCTCTGTATGATCCACTCAAATCACCATCAACAGTTCGTAAATGTTGGAATGATGTTGGGCCACGTACATTGACTAATAGCAGTCGTAAATAAAAACATCATCATTGCTTGGATGTACTCAATAACTTCGACCAATTCGCATCCCGTAGAATATACATCTGGATATCCTGGAACTGGTTTTTCTTGTTTTCGTCGTATAAATATCCTTGAGGTTTCATTCCAAGTATAATATTTTGGTATTTCAGAATATAACAATGTTTGAGCAAAAGCATCGTTTTGGCATATCTCAAGAAACTGGTTAATGTAGTAGATGATGGCTGAGCAGCTCTTTGTACTGCGTTCTCTGCTGTAAAATATACTCTTTGTCCATTTTCTAAATGCACAGCCAAATGAACAACAGTAGGGTGTCTCTCATGAATAGGAACAGAAAATATTCGCCAAACTGCTTCATTACTACTAACATAGCGACCCATTTGGTATTGGGCAAAGTGCAACTTGTCACCAAGGCTCTGGATAAGATTTTTTCGATATGACTATTTCAGGTGAGTCGTTGATCTAGGGTAACTCCCGATATTTTACTCCTTTATAAGTTGTGTCGGACAGGGTGTTTGTTTTGTATCCAATTCCAAGGTAATAAGCTTTCTTAACTTAAAAAGAAATAATCAGTCAGTGAAGCAAAATGGTTTTTGTTAAAGTTTTCTAAGTAAACTAAACATCATTCGTTAATATACTGATTTGCTTTCATTAACACAAGAATAAACAAATAAAATATAGACAAATTAAAAAAGGTATAAATTAATATAAGTTTTATGAATGAATTGTTGGAAATTACTAATATTTGCTTTGTTTGTTATAGTATCACGTAATTGCTTTGCTAAATCCCCTTTGCATAAGGAAGTATACTTATTTTGTAAGTCATAAGACCTTTTCTGATTGTGGTGACTGCTTAATTTTGTGGAAATTATTTGCTCAAAATATTTTTACTTTGTACACTAAATAAGTTTATTATTCATTATAGCATTTTTCATATAAAAATGCTAACACGTCGTTCAAGATTTACGACGTCAGAACCCCACCGAGTTGCCAAAATATCAGAATAGTGTCTTATATGGAAGCTTATTAGCTTTCTACAGACTATTTATTTGTTTTGGCATAGCACAATCACAATACATAACAATTAATCTAAATTTTTAAAACTATAATTCTAAATTTGTTATGTATTTATAAGTACTTACAATTTATTAGTATATATTATATTATAATCAAATTGTGTAAGAAATCAAAACATAAACAAAATTCTTACACTAAAAAAGCGGTAACACTTTATACAACTTTGCCACACGCTGAACTGTCAATAAAATTTGAAGTATTCCCGTATCAGTTACGTACAATTGTCTAATATATTTAATTAAAATTATTATTTTGTGGAATATTAGACTCGAAAGAGTTATTTCATAAAATTTATACTACTTATTAATAATACCAAATGTTTTTGGTTATTTAATCAATATAATTTTAAAATTTCCCATATAATGATGATTGTATTTTTCTGATTATTATACCATGTTGACGTCTATGAAAGGTCGAGCAGTTCCGTATGGACTTCGTATTATTAGCTGTGTTAGGAAAATTTGAACTCTAAGGTTGACGTTCTGGAAATTTTTAATATAAGTGACGTTACTTTATATAACTTGTGACGTGCAAGCATTTTTATATGAAAAATAATATAGCAATACATTATATGGTGAAAATAAATAAATATTGATTGTCGGTAATTCGTAAAGTTCTATTTTATTTACGTTTGTTTACTACAAATATTGGCTATGAGTACGTGAGCTTGGTTGTATAGTAATTTCCAGCCACTTTTACTTTGTCAAAAAGTATCTAACTTAGCAAAAAAATAATTACTAAATTCACAAGACAGTTCGAACTGGGATTAGCGAACCGACTCTAATAATTCGGAAAAGTTTGATATTTCATTTCACCATATGACAGTCAGTATTATCATTTTTCTGTCATTTGGTTCATAACCAAATTTTAAATTCTCTTTTGTTAAAAGGTTAAACTCGGTAAAAAAGTCGAAAAAATGGTCAATTTTTAAACAATTTCTTCAAATGTCTGCAATTTTGTTTCTTTTAAGAAATTTTTAATTGCTCTGGTAACGTATCACGTAAAGGCACTCCTTTTTAAAACTGTTCTCAAATTTTATATTTCCAATGGCTGTTTCAGAGATCAGCTGCCCGCCATGGAGCAGTAATTTTTAGACGAAAAATTTTTGGCGTCGTCTTTAAAACACAGGAACAATTTTTATGATAATATAAAAAAAGTTTGATGGCCATAAGAGATAAGATACAAAAAATTACTGAAAATGTATCACTGATGGTAATAGTCCCTTAATGTAAAATTTAGGTATTTCGAAAAGGTACGAACACATTATCTATGGAGTGCAGTAGAGATAACATTACAGCGTTATCTATGTGGAAGAGGAATTATGGGCATGGGAGAGCAACTGGATAAACAAGCTGCTAATTAATGAATCTATTTTAAAACACAGGCTATGACATCTTTTTTACATCACGCAATTTGCACACTAGATGACACGCCGTTTCAATCGAGGGAATAAAAAATGCACTAAGAAAGAAAAAAATGAGTAGATGAGTAAACCACTGCATGGGCGATTGAGCATCTCAATAAGATCAGCCAAGAACATGTCGACAATACAGCGCCAATATATTGGTTGACATCAGGAAGGATGTGTCACGAGATAGAGGGTTTCCTACTTGCCATTTAGGATCAGGATAATCCAACTAAAAATTACCTGAAATATATTGTCAAAGGCCCTCAAGTACAATACAACAAATGCTGATATAGATGTCAAGTCCAAGAAACCATCCAACATCTTACCGGAGGTTACCAGACGTTTGTCGGTACTGATTATAAAGAACGCCATGACTCAGTAGGAACGATTATTTACCAAGCACTGGCCACCAAACCGGGACTTCTCCTAACCGATCATCTCCCTCATTATCAATAGGTACGTCCGGGACCTCCCGAATGCTTGAAAACGACAACTATCAGCTATACTGGGACCGCACTGTGCACTATGCTCACAGACCAACCAGTGGCACATAATACAATTGGTACAGTATAAATCCCGATGCACAACAAGGATCTACAGACCGAGTGTTTGGTACAAATTCCACGGCTTCGCGCAATCGTACTTGTAAGTTCGTGAACTATTCGACTGGAGTTACAATTTGCCAAATTTAAATGTAATCGTTTCTACTCATTCATATTAATATTATAATGTATAATATATTAAAGTTTTTAATATTGGTAATATTATTAAAGCTTTTAATATTATTTTTTAATATTAATAATAATATTAAGTAATTAAATATTAAACATTGCTTAAAAAAAGTACGAGATAAATAACCCGTTTTTTTATATGAAAGTGCAATTTTCTTGCAAATGCTTGGTTTTTTTGATAAGATAATACAAATTGTATGAAGAGTAGCTAAGCGTTAGGTAGTCAGTGGCGAATCTACGAGGAGGGAAAAAGGATTTTCTGAATTTGTCAATACTTTGACTGAACATACAACCAAGAGAGGATGGAATGTTGTCAGACCATTAACAATATCGAAATATAACCAGTACGTGACAGGAAGCGATGTAGAATATGTTGTATGGATTAAATTTGAAAAACACAATTTACGAGTGTACTGATTGTGACAAAAAAGGCTGGACTATGCATAGGATATTGTTTTCGCAAATACCATTTAACCAACACATAGATTGCATTCAGTATATTAGTTTAAATAAAAATTTTATTTTCTAAAGGCCTTTTAATTGTTAGCTGATGTCCCACTAACAATTTCTAATTTGAAAATATAAATATCTTAAAAACTTTCACAAATGTTAGGGATAATAAATTGAAATCCTTTAACAAAAGGCTATAGCTATAATTTGAATAAGCTGGTTTTGCCGATTTGACTTTCTTATTACGAATTAGCATATTAGGCAGGTATTTTACATAGCGACAATTCTCTTAAAGATTTTTGTTTCATTGAAAACTGAACCTGATATTAATTTCTTGAAAATCTTTACGTATGCTAAGGGTAATAAATTAAAATCCTTCAATACAAGACTATAGGTAGGTACCTATAATTTGAATAAGCTGGTTTTCGCAAGCATTTCGCTTGTTGAAACTCCATCCGATATTAATTTCTTGGAAATTTTTATAAGGCTGAGAGTACTAAATCGGAATACTCGAGTATTGTTGAAAAAAATTGAAATTGAAGGTACTACACAATCGAAGAGCTCAAAAAATTAAATATTTCCGGTATTCTTTTTCCAGATCGTATTTTGTTTTCGAGATAAATTTAAATTTGGGAATTTTTTTATTATTTTTCCACTTTTTTTATGTTCTTTTTTAATTTAATTTCAGTGTATAAAAGCCTTTTCAATATTATTCACATTTTATTTGGAAGTTTTAATCTTAAGTTCAGAAACAATTTGCTAGGAAATGAAAATTTGTTTTTTCCTTAGTTCTTAATTTGCTATAATATTTCTCATTTGATTTAATAAAAAACATTGTAAATTAATTTTTTTGAATAATTATAACAACGAATCACATCCAAGTAGCTTAACACAATTAAAGAAAATATAAGGAATACGTTCACGACTCGGATCTGAGTCTTCTTCTTTTCTCATAAAATATTATAAATTTATTTAATTTATTTAATATAATATAATAATATAATATTTAATATTAAAAAATAATATTAAAAGCTTTAATAATATTACCAATATTAAAAACTTTAATATATTATACATTATAATATTAATATGAATGAGTGAAAACGATTACATTTAAATTTGGCAAATTGTAACTCCAGTCGACTATAACGAACTTACAAGTACGATTGCGTGAAGCCGTGGAATTTGTACCAAACTCTCGGTCTGTAGATCATTGTCGATGCACGTCATAATCTATGTCAGAGTTAGAAGTTGACATTATTGCCAAATCACAAAAAATTCCTGAGCTCATTTTAAATCAAATATATATCATATATCATATAGAAGTGGATTGTACAAAAAAAAAAACAAATTGTTACAACTAAATTTTCAAATGTTAATCAATATTTTTTTCTTCAGCTTTAAAGAAAATTAAATAAAATTAAGCAAACCTAAATAAAGTTAAATAAAATTAAACAAAATAAATAAAATTATAAAAAATTGTAAATAATACAAAAATTTATATAAAAAAAAATTATAAATATTAATAAACAATTATAAAAATTAAATAACATTATGTAGAATTAAATAAATCTAATGAAAATAAACAAAAGTTCATTTTAGAAATTTTAAGTCATTCATAGATAAATATTTACAAATGGAAAGTTTTTAATGAAAATTAATTAATATATTCCCTCCCATTATTCATAAATAATTTTAGAATGTAATGATAATCAAAATGAACTAATTAAGATAATAATGAAAAATTTTGAAAATTAATAAAATCATTAAATACTGTTTTTTAAGAAAAACATTATTTTAAAGAACTTAAATGTGTGATGTTATTATAAAAAATACTAACAATTTAGTAATAAGCAGGCATAAAATTTCATTAACCTACACGCCTAATAATACGCTATAAGAAGTATCCACTTCTGTTGGCACTGCCGGAGATCTAGGCTCTTTTTTAGAAAAACTTTATTTCATCATCAGTTTTAACCTATAAAAAATAAAGCTTAGTAGTTTTAATGTTTAAGAGGTTACAAGATGCTATACTTACTAATCACTGTCTATGTCACAGCTACTACTGGAATCACTGTTACCGTTTATATGAATTATAATAGGTAAAATTTCCTGACTATCTAGTATAATATGCTCTCTATCGTACCACTTCTTAATTACATTTTCGGTGTGACTAATAGAATTTTGCCATATCTGAGTAGTAACAATTTGTAGAGATGCTTTCCACATGTTTAAAGCATCACATTCTTTATAGCCATCTCTACCAATATGTTGGTTATAGTAGTTTTGGCAATAGCCCATATTAATTGCTTAGCATTGAAAATACAGTAGTATGGTGGCAGACGTAATACTTTGTGGCCATATTGGTGGTGTGGCTAAATCATCTACAATGTATTTTGGAGGTTCTTCTTCTTAGTCGTTAACCTGATGCAGGTATCGTGATATCATGAAGCTGTTAGGTAATTTTTCCAATGTTCCTCCACGTTTTTCTATCTTCTGCCAATCTAGCACATTCTGACAATGGAGCACCAATGGTAGCAACAATATGGTCCGTGTATCGTGTAGGAGATCTACCTCTACTTCTTTTGCCTTCTACTTTTCCCTGGATGGTAAGTTTTTCAAGACCATTTCTTCGAAGCACATGTCCAAAACAGCTTATTATCTGTTCTGTTATTTGTGTTCTTAGTCTTTTCTTTATGTTTAGCTGGACCAGTATGGATTCATTTGTTCTTCGGGCCACCCATGGTATTCTCAGCATTCGTCTCCAGCAGTACATCTCAAATACATCTATGTTCTTTTTGTCTTTCTCAGTAAGGGTCCAGCATTCCGATGCATAAGTAAAAACTGGAAAAACCAGACTTCTTACTAGTCTCATTTTTGTATCGGTAGTAATTTCATGGCTTTTCCAAATTTTTGTTAATTTTGCCATAGCGCTTTTAGCGATTGCTGACCGCCGCTTTATTTCTTCAGTACAGCCTCCTTTGTTGGTTATTAATGAGCCCAGATCATCGAGCAATAAGACAAAAGAGGGAATCTAATCCTTATGAAAAGGAGACCAAAAAAGTGGCCTCTGATGGCGGACATATCCGGAAATGCGAATGCGCCAAATTTAAATTTTCCGATACTTATCAACAGTAGCTATATAATATTTTTCAGAATGCGTCTTAGACGAGAAAGTTATAATTAAATATTAATGATAAGAGTCTAAAATGCGACACAATTGTTAAAAAACTTCAATATAAAGAAGATTTCATGTGACATTTGGGACAAACAATAACATAACCCAACTAAATTTGATGTCAAACAAGGAGAGAGACTCTCTTTCCTTGTTTAATGTGGCCTCTAAAGATCGCACTTCCTGTCTAACAATATGTTTGCCCCCACTACCTTTACATTCCCTCTATTGTCTTTTTGCTCGATGGCCCAGATACACAAATTTATCTACAACAGCGATATTGTTTATCCTAACCAGATGATTTTGATTGTTGTTAGCTCTGTCAATTATCATGATTCTCGTTTTACCCCTGTATTTTGGAGGTAACTTGTTCCTAAAATTAAATATTAATAACATGAACTAAACTCTCATTACACGTACTCTATTTATGCCCAACAATCTGAAAAAGCTCGTTTTTCAAGACTGTTTCACTAAAAGCGTTCTAAAAGGCAGTTTATTGTTAGTTAACCAATATTTTATTTTAGTCTTATTCTATTATATTTTAAATGTGTATGTACTATACAGGATGTTTCAAAAAGATATGTCATAAATTAAATCGCGCATTCCAGGGACAAAAATAAATTGATTGAATCCAACTTACCTTAGTACAAAAGTGTACACAAAAAAAGTTACAGCCCTTTGAAGTTACAAAATAAAAATTGTTTTTTGGCATTATCTCCTAAACTACTTGACATTTTGTAATAAAAATGGACACGTTACTTTCTTGTTCTGAAAGCATTTTTAATAAAAAAGAAACAACAAAATCTAAGCGCACAGAAAAATTTTAAGGGGGATGTGCAGTCCCAAACCCCCCAAACTTTTGGGTACGTTCAAATCAAATGAATTTTGTGACATCATTAGTTTAACACATTATTTTTAAAAAATTTTTGCCTCTTATCACTTTTTTCAAAAACAGTTTTTATTGAGTTACGGCCCTTTTTATTAACCTTTAAAAAATTATGTGCAACTAAATATATGGCTTAAATGAATTAACATGTACAAAAAATGTCTATAACCTCTATAAATATAATATACAATAAATGTTTAAAATTACCCACATTTTCTTCAATGCGCAATCGGTATCGTTTTAATAAGGAAAACCGAATGCGCTGAAAAATCATATTTTTCTGACAAAATTGATTTTTAGCTTCAATTATTCTAACCCTCAATTGTTGTTCGTCCTCTATTGCTACAGAATACACTTTCTCTTTCAAAAACCCCCAAAATCAAAAGTCCATGGGGTTAAGGCCTGGACTTCTGGGTGGCCAAGAAATAGGTGCGTCACGACTTCTTCCAATCCACCGACCAGGATACTGCCTGCAAAGGTATTACTAGACTTCATTGCTGTAATGCGGTAGAGCGCCATTTTGTAGAAACCACATATTTTGCTTTATTACAATATTCTTCTTCTTCTTCTTATGGTGCCTATGCGTTACGGATGTTGGAGACTAGCATGGCTATTCTGACTTTGTTGACTGCTGCCTTGAAAAGTCCGGTAGTGGTTAAGTTAAACCACTTTCGCAGGTTATGCAGCCAGATTACAATATTTACTTCGTCCAAATACTCTTGTAAATCGTTTGCCAAGAACTGCAAATAATTATCACCATTTAAATTGTTGGAAAGAAATAATGGACCTATTAGATTGTTATTTACAAGTCCTGCCCAAACATTAACTTTGAAAGTCCTTTGGTGATGAGTCGTTTTTTTTTTTTTGGCTTGAGGATTTTCGTCGGCCCAAATGTGCTCCTTATGATGGTTTGTTATTTCATTTCTACTGAAGGTAGCCTCGTCGGTAAACAAAATATTTCTAATAAAATTAACATTTCGAGTGTTTTCCATTAACAACCAATCGCAAAATCCAATTCTTTTAGGATAATCTTCAACCAATAACTCTTGAACCGTTGTTAAGTGATAGGGTTTAAGCACTATTGCCAGCAACTTACGGTTGGAATGTACCCGTTTCCCTTAAACGACGATCAGTGGTCAGAAATATTCGTCTATCGGATGTATTTCGATTAGGGTATTTTACTGCATAATGCCTTGCGGCTGCTGCACTTTTTCCTTGACATTCACCTACGATATTCCCGATAGTTTATTGAAATCATAATTTAATCTGATCCAACTTACCCAAAGTTAACTGGAACTAACCCATCCAACTAACTAACCCAAACTAATCCAACTAACCCAAATGGAACTGTTTGTAATTATTGTATCCGTGGAAACTAATTGTAATTTTATGGCCAACTAGGAAAAAACTAGTTTTTCGAAAAAGTGGTAAGAGGCAAAAAAGTTTTAAAAATAATATGTTAAACTAATGATGTCACAAACTTTATTTTATTTGAACGTACTCAAAAGTTTTGGGGGATTTAGAGCTGCACACCCCCCTTAAATCTTTTTCTGTGCGCTTAGATTTTGTTGTTTCTCTTTTATGAAAAATACTTTCAGAACAAGAAAGTAACGTGTGCATTTTTATTACAAAATGTCAAGTAGTTTAGGAGATAATGCAAAAAAAACAATTTTTATTTTTTAACTTAAAAGGGCTGTTACTTTTTTTGTGTGCCCTTTTGTACTAAGGAAAGTTGGATTCAATCAATTTATTTTCGTCCCTGGAATGCGTGATTTAATTTATGACATACCTTTTTGAAACACCCTGTACATGCAATTTCATGATGTTCATAATTAAAAATATTTTCAACAAGAACGTTTTTAATAGTTTCTTTTAAATTGTTAAACTATTTTATAAATTAGGTTCGGAGATACTTCTGCTCGACTTTTTTAATATTATTTGCTAATCTTTTACCAGCAATACCTCGATTTCTCTTCAACCAGCTATTTACACTTCTAGCAATTTTATTCAAAAAACTTTTGACTAATATTCTCAAATCCATTGCGTTTAGTGGATATCCCCAATCTGCACATGTTACAACGCTATTAATATTGGCTATTTCTTCTTCATATGTAGACACATATTGCCCGTTGTCTTAGTCTTCCTTCCATGGTACTTGTTATTTAAAATTCCTTAGGCAAATCTGTGCCTTGCCTGTGTTTACGGCTTTTCTTAACGAGAATGCATTTTCCAATAAATCGTGCAACACTTGATTAACTTCTTCATTATAATTACCATACGTTGCACTAGATCCACTCTTAGATCCCTAAGAGTACTCTTTACAAAGTAAAAAATATAAGACAATTTTGATATAATTTGATATGATATAACAAAAAAACTAAGTAAACAGTAACTATTTACTAAAAAACATATATAGTTGAGTCCATGGTTTTTTACCCCTGCGTCATCATTTAGCGCATACGAAGTAAGTCAGAAATTTACTCGACGCAACAGCAAGTAACAGAAAGGGGCTACTTTCGTATATTATACTAATACACGTATTATATTAATGAAATTTGTCATTATCAAATAAATACAATGTATAGTGTTAGTTTTGATTTAAAATTTTGGTGCAGAAATAAAGCTACATCTGAATTAGCTTAATAAATTCTTTTAATATCATTAGTAATTATTAAATAAATAAACAATTTATAAAAAAATAATTAAATATACAATGATATTTACAGTGATTTCATGTAATAGGTAACAGTAAAATTATTTACTTTTGCGGAAACTTAAATTAAACCATTCCTTAACCCTTAAGGGGTATGCTCACGCGCCGCAGTTAAAATGAGTGGCATTCAAATATACTAACGTTTAACAATTCTTTAAGTAGATGGCAGCACGTGCATCAAATTCTAATATTTTGATTTTCCCGAAATTTAATTCTCTGAACAGCGACATTGTTGCCAACGAGGCCAAGTACTGGGACTTATAATATTCGAAAGGTAAAATCGGTACAGTTCGCTCTCAATCGGATTATTTAAAGTTTCACAAATTCTAATTTTTTGATTGAATCATTAAATATAATTTTTTAATTTGTATATCGTGTTGTGTTGTTGTTCATTTACCTTTTTGATTGAATCATTAAATATATTTTTTTAATTTTTGTATCGTGTTGTGTTGTTGTTCATTTACCTTTAAAGTTAAGTTGCTGTTTTGATTTTGTGGATTGTTTTTTTTTAGTTTTCTAAACATTTTAAATAGCGCATATCAGTCTTGATTCCTAATTAAATTTAAAAAATTAAATTTTAGGTACAAAAAAAATTACTTGTAATAAAAATATACACCTGTAAACCTCATTATTTATAGCAGCGGACACTAAGGGCTGATCAGTTCTTTAACATTTTACATTTTTCCTGGTAACAAGGCTATTGAATTTATATTTTCAGTCGGTAAACGAAAATTGTTCATTTTGAACTTCACTATGTAAAAGGCTCATTAGCATACTCAATCTTGTTTCTCAAGTTGTAACTTCTGCAGTTTTTACGATATTTTCCATGGTCACGGAAACATCAGATGCCATAATCGAATCTCGAATCAGATCTTCTGGCAAACGTGACTCAATAAGAGGATATAGGTAATATCGCCGCAAACTTGTCAGCAGTTTTGTCTAAGGTCTCAAGTGAACGAAGTTGACGTTCAATCATATCATAAAGAGCAGAAATATTACAATGACTAGTAGAAACTCGACTTAAAATTAACTTTAAGAGCTCTCTTATGTAAACTTTAATCTGGAGATCCCCTTTGCCAAACCTAGACTGCAAACTCTGAATAATTTTTGAACTCGAATGAAGGTAATTTCAATTTGCGCTAACCTTTACACTTGATGACTCTGAACTTACTGAACCTGTTCTGTCATCATAGTTGTAGTTAAGTTTAAAGTACCTTGCACTGTATTTATCCTTTGCCTCCATCTCACTGATTACCTCTTCTTCGGAAACTTCTTCGAACATACTTTCAAGTACCGCACTCTCCACTTCACAAAACTCATTGTACTTTACTTGTAAGAGTTCCCAGGTTCCCACTGTACTCTAATTTTCTGCCAGGGTCGCGTGTCTACCGGTTTAGCTAACAAACTGTCCAAAACAATAGCATTTTTCGTAAATGCATTACGAACTACCGTTTTGCGTTTTCACAGAATTAATACCTTCTTCATTTTCTGGGTACGAAATAATACAAAATTATATTTTAAGTACAAAAAACTTACTTTTATATTAAATTAGACACGTGTGGTTTTATTTTAATACCGTTTGCTTTGGTGGTACAAATTCGACTAACTGTATCTATGCAATTCTAATATTATTATTAATATGTAGGGTGACCATATGTACTTTTTTTAGTAGGACAGTACTTTCTTTTCAAACGCTGTCCTATTGTACTTTAAAATTTATTAAGTACACCTAAATGTACTCTTTTTCTTAATTACACAAAATTAAGTCCTACTTTTTGTCCAAACAAAATATAATTATGATTCGAATTGATGCGCTCACTGTTGATTACTTTTTACCGACACTTTTCATCGTTTTTTATATTATTTTGTGCTGTGTGTTGAAATAAACAATTTCATCATGTCACCGCCTAGAAGAAAATGCCATTTTAACGTCGAGTTGCAAGCAGAGTATCCTTTTATGAAACAAAAATCAAATGTTTCACCGCATACTGTGTTTTGCCAAGTTTGTAAAAGTGATGTTGATATTTCTAACGGTGGTCGCAGTAATATCAAAAAACATTTGTCAAAGAAAAAACACATGTTGGCTACTAATGCAAACTCGAAGAGCAGCAAATTGGAAACCTTTGTTAAAAAAGAAAATTTAAGTTCTGAAAATATGTTGATTGCTGCCAAGGAAGGTACTTTTGCTTACCATAAAATTAAGCATTTGCAAAGTTTCGGATCCTTAGATTGCACGTCAAAACTAATTGTAAGCATGTTTGAACCTAAATTTGCTGCAGCTCGAACCAAGAATGAGGCGATTGTAAAAAATGTTTTAGCTCAAGAGGCTCAATCCCAATTAGAAATTGGCCTTTGAAAAGCAAATTTCGTCAGCATCACAATCGATTCGTCGAATCATAGAGAAATTTAAGTTGTACCCTTAATGGTAAGATATTTTGATGGAGAAAATGGTGTCCAAGTAAAATTACTTCAGCTACGTGACTTACCTGGTAAAACATCAGAGCAGTTAAAAGATTACGTGGTCAATGTTTTGAACCACCATAATTTACTACAAAAATTCATCGGAATGTCTGCTGATAATACATACAAATACAAATTTTGGTGAAATGAGAAAAAAAGGAGTGAAATCAAATGCTTCTCGTGGTAAACCCGTGATTGGAATTGGTTGTATGACACACATTTTTAATAACTGTTTACAAAATGCGACGGTCGTCTTACCCATAGACATCGGTCAAGATTTTTAAGGATTTCTTTATTTTTACAGTCAGAGTGGAGAAATTAAAACAGTTTTGCGATTTTGTTGATATCGAGTACAAAAAATGTTGTCGTTTTCAAAAACAAGATTTTTGAGCCTAATGCCAGCCATTGAACCAATTATACAAATGTTCGAACCCTTGAAAGCATATTTTTTGCCGATTGATAATTGTCCAACAGTTCTAAAACAGTTTTTTCAAAACCCAATCAGTAATACATGGTTTGTGCATAACATTGCGTCTCTCTTCCACAAATTGATTTTGGATGTAGAAGGTGACAAAATATGCGCAACGGAAGCCGCGTTAGAGTATTTCGAACTCATCAATAAGCTTCAAAATCGCTTAAATAAGATATTTTTACCGCTTAAAGTGAAAGAGCCCCTTTCCAAACTTGAAAATATGGAAGACCTTGACCTTAGTATGAACTATCGGGATATCTTTATCACGCATGTCAAGCAGTTCTATTCAAATTGTGTAACATATTGTGTAACATATTTGAAAAACTGAAGTGAAAATTTAAGTAAACTAAAGCTATTTGGATGAGTTAACTTGAAAAAACAAGTTTCTTGGGCTGAAATTTTATCGTCGTGTGAGGCTTTCAAAGACTACGTAGGTCCGATATTGAATCAGGACGAACTGTTTGTTGAAGTTAGTCTAATACGAACCTACGTTATAGAAAATAAAATCACAGACTGGAATTCGAACAATATTTCTACCGAAGATCGATGGCTTGAAATCTTCCAAAAAAAAGGGCTTTGAAAAATCTCAAAATTCTATGTGAGTTTGTTTTTTGTCTGCCAGGACCAGTGCGTCGATTGAGCAGTTGTTCTCAAATATCAATAACTATTGGAGTCCCAACAAACCAAAACTTCTGAAGGAAATTCATAGTTCCAAAAAGTACGACTGGTACCAAAATGATGATCAAGATGTTCAGAAAGGAACGTCGAAAGAAAATTAACTATTAAAATTTATCATACATTTTTTATGTACTTATGTTTGATTAAAAAAATCGCTCTTATCATTGTTTCATTAAAGATTCGTAAAATTTTGACTAGGGCACTAGCAGTGTACATATTTTCTTAAAAATTATAAATGTACTTTTTTTTTGTTGAAAAATTATGGTCACCCTATTAATATGATACATGATACGACATTCCCAGACGAAAAAGTCGTAAAATTTAATCGGCTCACACCAGCACTCAGCTGGATGTGCTGATTAGGGATTTTTTTAAGTAAACCTATTACGTAGTTACTTGATATTTATCGTACTATACGCCGGTTTCACACATGGGGGCCAACGTTGGCCCCAACAGCATCCGTCCAATGTGTATACCGACAAAACTGTGTTGGAGCCAATGTTGGCGCCAACGTTTTTATGACTTGCTCCAACGTTGGGAGTTTTCCGTGGGCTGTCGGTTTTTGCGTACACATCAAAGGGATTTGCGCCAATACTGGTGTTGCCGTTGATGCAGCAGACCACACATTGGCACTACAGCAATGTTCCAATCGGCGTATAATTATGCGATTTGCGCGTAATTTAGTTGTTGGCACGTAATTTGCGCATCCTGCATAAAATTGCCTAATTTTGCATAATCTAGCAAAGCAAAAGAAAATGATCCAATAAAAAGCTACAGTTTATAAAAAGAGTCCTCGTCTTCTTTTTTCATTTAAAACGCTTGTGCTGCCATTTTACACAGCATTGTTTATAGAAAATAAAAATGACTTTATCGAAGAAAATTTATTATCCATGACGGCATTAAAAAATAAATTTAAAACATGCAAAAATCAATCTTCGGCCACCTGAGTCACCCCCATTGAGTTGTTTAGGATTAACACTCAGATACACGACGGTGGTCTATCAGAAAGGGGTTTATGTTCAATATTAGTTAGGCTATTTCTTACATAATCAGTCTCTTACATAGGCTCAATTATGTTATACTATTTCTTAAATAAATAAATAATATACATATCTGCTTTTTTCAGTACCTTTCAGGCGCCCAAAAAAAATGTGCTTATCTAAATATTTTACAAAAATGTAATAATAAAACACTGACTGCGTTTTTTGGCATGCGTTTACACTTTATAGTCTTTAATGAAATAGGTTCACTTGAGAAAAATGGATCACTTGAGAAAAGCAATCAGCGGAAACAGCTGTAGTGATAAGAGTTTAAAATAAATTTTGTGAAAGTTTTGAAAACAAAGTTTTCAGTGTTTTATTGTTACATAAATTTAATTTCCATCAAGTAACAGTCGAATCCATCAATTATTTTTTAAAAATATAGGCTTTTAATTCTGAAATATAGACCATTTTGTCCTAATAGACCACCGTCGTGTGGTCATGTTACTTTTAAAATATGTACTTCCATATATCGGCTGTGGATTAAAGTCACGTTTGATGCAGAATATAGCCAAAATAGAAGGCTAACATGTTTGGAAATTGAGTTATTAAAAGAATAAATGGAATTCTCAGAGCCTCGACGTCAGGATTATACTCATATATTCAGTCTGCAGTTGCCAAACACGGCATCTCTAAAGATTTAGTTGCTTTAAGTAATACTGTAGACAAAATGGCGTAAAATCATTGTGTTATTTTGTGCTACTATATTTTCTACACCACTTTTTAATTTTGTTTATATTTTACGTTTGTAAATTGTATCAAATAGTTGTAATCATCCCTAACAAAAAATCATATGCACCCATTATCACGACAGTCGCAACTGCTGCAATTTCCATGTCGAACATGTCGACGTTGGCTCTAGAGGGAACATACTGATATCGCCCATAGTATATACCCCCCATATCGCTACAATACTTAACCTTAAACCGTTGATTGGATAACCCAAATTTGATTGAATAACCCGAATTTGGGTTATTCAATCAACGCTTAAACCAATGTGTGGATGCCTCACCGAACGTGGGAACGCAGTTGACTCAACGTTGGCTCCAACGTTGGTGCCGACGTTGGATCCCATGTGTGGAGCCGGCCATACACAATACGTTCATTAATTTGAAAATATTTTATTACGTATTTCAGGCGACAATTCTGAATTATTTACTTTCCCAAAAATATTTATTCCACAATGATAGACATTTGGAATTCTTGAAAAACGTAAATATTTATCAGAAAAGGGATTATGCTAATTGGACTATTTATGGGCTTGGAGTATGGGTATTTATTGGTTATGGTAATTCGTGTACGACAGGGCTGTATTTTGTCTCCATTGTTGTTCAATAATTATTCTGAATGGGTATTTAAGGAAGCTTTAGACGGTTGTGCAAAAGGAATACTAATAAACGGTGAATGGTTGAATAACATTAGATATGCAGATTACACTATAGTTTTTGCCGATAATCTGAATGACTTACAGATATTAACAAATCGCATAACAGAAGTCAGCAACAGATACGGACTGGCTCTTATATATAAAAAAGGTTCCTCAATAACTTGATCTCTGTCAAATCCAGATGGAACAATCTTTAGCTATTGTTGCTGATCAAAGGGTAGACTCACGGATATAATAATAAAAAAAAAATTTACGTTGGATCTTGAATACTAACAATCTTCAACGAACTGTTATCCAGCAAAACAACGTACTATTAAGGGTCGCTTAGCAAGCACAACAACTTAATTCATATAGGTTGCAAAAAATCAACACTGATAGATCGATATTCTCACTATTGAGCCACTATCAACACTATTGAAACGTACTGCGGCGGCAATAGTAAATATTCTCGTGAATAAACCGCAGATGGCTAGAATATCTCTTATTCCATGCACCGGAAAACAAACAAACTAGCACAACTCGTTAACTATTCTTAATTACTTAATATATATCTTAACGAATAAACCAAATAATTACCATATGTAAAAAACATTATTTTTAAATTCACAAAGGACCTACATTCAAGTTCAAACCTTGTTCTATCATTTCCTGATATCAAGTATTTTGGACCTGTTTCATTGTAAAATGTCGTTTTTAATAGCTAATGAAGCGCTTATGACAGGATGGCGCTCGGGCTGCGGCATGTATAAGAGAAAGAAAAAAGATCTAGGACACAAATGTTTGCTAGTTTAAATTCTCATTATACAAACTAGCGTCCTCCCTGCCATACATGCTTCATTATTAATTAAAAAATAATGGTTTAATAGTTATACCCTACACCAAGAGTATTATTAAGAGGATTACGCCCGGTGAGCAACATAATTTAGCCAGAGGGGCTTTGGCCCGAGGGATGGATGTTGCTCGATCTGGTAACGCCAGTGGTACATACAAAATATGCATATATATTTTATAGATGCATTAAAATATAAAGAATAAATACATCTAAATTTTAATTTTTATAAAATAAATGACGGTTGCGTTTAGATTTAATTTGAGTCTCTTACCACTCCCTGACACGTGTTTCTGGGTCTACCCGTCATCAGAAGGAGTTTGTAAGAAGACTCAAACCAAATCAAAACGCACCGACTACTAACGCAATTATGGTAAACATAATTGCCAGAGTATGCTACTAGAGGCCTCTAGTGAGGAAACATGAAGTTAAATATTTATAATATTTAAAATAATTTTTATATTATATGAAGTGAAAAAAAATCGTGTATGCACCACTGGTTATACCGGTGGGCCTCTGGCTGGATTATGTTGCTCTCTAGACGTAATCATCTTAATAATACCCTTGGTGCATAACTACTCATTAAACCATTGTTTTTAGTTAATAATGAAGCGTACATGGCAGAGCGGGCGCTCATTTGTACAATGAGAATTTAAACTAGCAAAAATATATGCCCTAGATTTTGTTTCTGTCTCTCATACATGCCGCAGCCCGACATCCTTCCTGTCATAAGCAAATAAAAACGATGTTTTATAACGAAATAGACAAAAAATAGTTATCGGAAAATGATAGAACAAGGTTTGCACTTGAATTGAGATCTCTGGTGAATTCAAAATAGTGTTTTTTACTTGTGTTTTTGATATTGTTCTGAAGCTATTTTCTTGTGGCATTTTAAATTAATTACCATTTAACTGGGAATAAGCCACAATTAAAGATAAAAATACGTTTATTGACGTTTCAATTTCCACTTCGGAAATCGTTCTCAAAATACAAACAGTAAATTAAACAAATTTTGTTTTTTGTTACTTAGTGAAAAATTCTTCTAATAATTTAATTTTATCTGACTCATTTATATTTGACAATTCAGACATACATTATGCATTTTAAAGTAGACGACTTCAAAATGATATTGTCAATATTGTTGAGTTGCGCTCCTGGGACGACTTTACTTATAAGATAGTTCATTCGATTACATGAAATCAACTTTGACTTGAGAATATCCGTCAGAAAAAAATTATAGCATGTAATTCGTCTTTAAAAAGGCAAACACATGACATGATGACAGTAAAATTCTCCTGTTAGTGATAGTAAATTATGAGGGAAAAACCAGGAAAAAAACCTCATAATACTATCCCGACATGGTAAGTATTTGGTCGTGCATTTAGTTTACCTTCAATAAACACCAAACCCTGATTTTATATGTTTCGTTATTTAAAAAACATAAATGATGTATCCTCTTATGTTACTGACTTACTAATACTGGTATTTTCCTATTAATAACTTCCTCTTTCAATATTGGTAAGCAGATCCAACTACATTCTGCCAAGGAATTTGAGACTCAATTGGCCTCATTTAGCATAATTAGAGCCGCTTCTTTGATTTTTCTTTTTTTACCATCCGTTTCTTTTATATATATTTTATATACAAATATATATATATATATATATATATATATATATATATATAATATATATATATATATATATATATATATATATATATATGTGTTTGTGTGTAATAATAGTCAACAAATAGCCCCTTTTATTGACTCCAACCCATCCAAAACAGTTATATTATACATAGTTTATGTATATATATATATATATATATATATATATATATATATATATATATATATATATATATATATTTATATATAGTTATATTATATATCATTAATTGACACAAATACTGGTCCAACATTTCTAAAATCCATGAAAAATTTATAGATTCGCATTTTTATTTGACGAATTTGTAACCCAATTTTAAATAATATAAGATAATTTTGGCAGCATCGCCATTGGTCGAGACGAGACACGGCTATGCTATGTCGACAGCTATGGATTTCTTCTCACTGGAAGCCAGATGTTGTCATAGAGAAATAACAAATAAATAATATTGTTATTTCTCTATGGATGTTGTTCTGAAGTTGAAATCTTTATTGATAGTTCGTTAAAGGATTTATTTATTTTAAATATTTTTTGTTTATTTAAATTAATGTGTCTCGGCTGCAATGGCCATTGACACAAACAATATAATATACAATAATTACAATAAGCACATATTACTAATTGCTACAGTTACTCTATAAGCTTACCTAGAACCTATGATTAAATAATACAATAGTTTTATCACTAAGTGAAATATAAGTTAAGGTAAAGTACAAGAAAAACAAGGGGTCATATTCTGTTATACGGGTTTTACACCAACAATAAATTCACGAAGAAATTCATGAATTTATTCATCAATTTCTGTGTCAATAAATTCGTGAATTTCTTGGACGTAAAAGTTTCTTTGACTTCAAATAAATTTTTACATCAAGTGTCATTATTTCAGTAGTACCAATGGTTTTATTATTGGATGTTATTAATTTATTGTTGTTTATTTGAATAAATATATATTTGGATTTGGAAATATAAGCAGAATCAGAAAACAATATCGTTTTAAAAAGAAAATAGTGATTAAGATTGTACAAAAAATATAGCTGAATTCGTGAATTCTGTAAAGAGTAAGAACTTGAACAAGAGGTAAAAATAAGTGGAAATTACATTATAATTAGTGAAAACTTTGTATTTTAGACATAGAAGATAATTTCAAATAACTTTAATAAGGACAACATAGATAAAGAAACAGAAAAAGTGGTAATTTGATTTTTTTATATGAAAGAACAAGAAAATCTAGCATTCATTACATACTAAAAATTAACTGTAGTTAGTATAAATGTTATTCATTGTGACTTTTAGAATGATGAAAGTCTTTATTTAAATACAATACCTGCCTCAACTAAGTAGAAGTAAAGAAGAGAGAAAGCTACAATACTTTTTATAATCTTTTAACCACTATTCATAATAAAATATATTCTCAAGAGATATTTACCTAATATAAATAAATAGCTATGTTTATTGTTGAAAGAATATTGAGATGTGTACAATTCTAATCACAAAGAGATATTGTAGAGAAATGAATACTTAAAATAAATAAAACATGGAAATAACCAGTAATACTTTACCACTAGTTTGTGAGCTGATTCTTTACAATTTTAATGATTTGTCTTTATTACAATTTGCTTTATTGAATAGTAGGGTAGGTTAGGACTAAACTAAATAGGTGTATAAAAACAATAATTTTTAAATATATAATTTAAATAATAAATGAAGAATCATAATAACAGGAATAAAAGCTAGTTTTAATATTTGTTATACACAAACATCTATGATTTTTTTCTAAATAAAAACTGTACAGATTTTATCCGTAGGATATGGAATCCTGCACTTTTAAAGGAAGATAGTCAATTTAAGAAGAAAACTATGAATAATAAAGTATGAGAATAAGAAGAATGAATAAGAAAAATCAAAATAAGTAGCAGGCCAACGGCTTCATGTAGAAAAAGAGCACAACAGTAACATGTCAGAGAAATGGAATTGGTGAAGACATGCATTGAAAAGAAACAGATTTATTAGGTTTAAAAATTAAATTATACAAAGAAAAATTTAATAAAAAATAAAAAAAAAGTTCTATGTATTAGAATTTGTTGTTTCCCAGTGAGGTAATACAGAGATAGCAGTGAATTATTTGATTACTTTATTTTACAAAAGTACTAAAAACTAAACATGTGCTACATTCTACAAAATATATTTTACAACTGACATATGACAACCGGAATCACTTAAGACATTGTGAGCCAGTGTTGCCAAGTACAAAATTCCAATACTCCTCCTCGATTTGAAATGTTGGAACATGAAAATCGTAACTATTATAATTAACAAAATGATATTACAATTCATATAACATAAATTTTATTTCTTAGATTTATGAAAGTCTCGGTACCTAAAGATTTAGTTAAAATATCAGCTAAATTTTGCTCAGTTGATATATAATCCATTACAACTTCTTTCTTAGAAATTAAGTCTTTTAAAAAATGATTTTTTATATCTATATGTTTTGCTCCTTTCGAATTTTCATTACTGTTAGACATTAAAATTGTACTTTTATTGTCACAGTATAAAATTGTTTTAACAGTTACATTAAAATTTCCCAGTATACCCTTGTCATTGATTAAGTCTTAAGCGGTTTGTGCTGCTGCAATGTATTCAGCTTCAGCTGTTGATAATGCCACACAGTTTTGTTTCTTTGAAAACCATGATATTGGGTTATTACCATATAATAATATACATCCACTCACACTTTTCCTATCTTTCTTATCTGTTGCCCAATCGGCATCTGAATATCCATTGAGTGTTATCTGGCAATCTGTATTTTTATAATAAGTTAATCCCAGTTTCTTACTTCCTTGTAGATATCTTAAAATTCTTTTTCCAGCATTCCATGTCTCTGTAGTAGGACAATCTAAAAATCTACTCAAGTATGACACTGCATAACTAATGTCTGGCCTACTTGTTGTTGATAAATACATCAGTCCTCCAATTAATTGCCTGTAAGGAATATTAGTTAGAATTTCACTGTCCTCAATGTATTGAAATCCCTTTTCCATTGGAGTCTTCTTTGGTTTACATTCCTTCATATTAAAATGATCCAAAAGTTTTTCTATAAATCTTTCTTGATCAATTTTAATAGTATCTTCTGTCCTAGTAATATTCATACCTAAAAAATTTTTAACTTCCTTTAAATCTTTTGCCTGAAAATTATCTTGTAATAATTTTATAATACATTGAACATCATTATCTTCTCCTATTAATAATATATCATCTACATATATTAATATCCAAACCTTTTTGTTATTGTATAAACAACAATCATACATAGATCTTTCAAAATTATTTTGACTAACAAATTCATTGAATGTATTATTCCATACCTTTGATGATTCTTTTAAGCCGTATAAAGCTCTATTCAATTTTAATACTCTTGAGTTTTTTATCGTAAGTCCTTCTGGTGCATAAATATAGACATCATTATCAAGTAATCCATTTAAAAATGCAGTTGGAATATGCATTTGTCTGATTTTCCAATCATTTTGTAATGCTATTGATAAAAATAGTTTAATTGTTGATGTTCTTGCTACTGGTGAGTAATATTGTTCAAATTCATTCTCCTCCTTAATTTGAAAACCTTTGGCTACTATTCTGGCTTTTTTAGTTCCATCATCCTTTGTTCTAAAAACCCATTTTGTTTGAATAGCTTTTTTATGTTTAGGTAATTCTACTTCTGTCCATGTACTTAGCTTTTCATGTGAAAGTAGCTCTTTTCTTATAGATTCTACCCATTCAGGATCTTTTATGGCATCTTCATAGCATAAAGGATCATTTTCTTCTGTTGATATTAAACAATAAGCTGTATAAGTCTCATATTCACTTAAATATTTGGGTGCTTTTATTTTTCTTCCTGTTTTTGTTGTTTCTATCTTTGGCATGCATTCTTCATAATTTTCTGAACTTATATTCTCCGTTTCATCTTCATTAGCTTCATTTAAATCATCATCTTGAATTTCTATCTCTATATCATTTATTCCCCCTTGCAGTTCATTTTCATACTGTACTTCTATTGTTTTCTTATTTGTATCATCCATCATATTGGTCTTAGTGATTTCATCATAATTAGTTAAAGTTTCATCAAATCTCACATCTCTTGAACAAAAAATTTCATTAGTTTCATAATTCCACAATCTATATCCAGCTCCTGTATATCCTATCATTATGCAAGGTTGTGCCCTTCTTTCTAATTTGCTTTGTTTTGGTAAGACTATTGCCCATGCCTTACTTCCAAATACTTTCATTTTTGATAAATCATTTTTATGGTACCATCTTGTGGCAGGTGTTTCACCATTGTTTGCTTTAGTAGGTGTTCTATTTAATTCATATGCTGAGCACAGAATTGCTTCCCCCCATAACTCTCTTGGTAGATTAGTTTCAGCAAATTTGGTTCTTACTTTGTCTAATAAGCTTCTGTTCATTCTCTCTGAAATCCCATTTTCTTGTGGAGTATATGGCATTGTATATTCCACTTTAATACCTTTATTTTTACAAAAATCTCTAAATGCATTAGATGTAAATTCACCACCATTATCAACTCTAATTCTTTGCGTTTTTAGATTATGCTGAGTTTTAATTAACTTAATAAACTGAATAATATTTTGATCAGCTTCATTTTTATTTTTTAATAATCTTACTACTAAAAAATGTGAGTAATCATCTATTAATACTTGAAAGTATTTATAACCTTCAGATGTTGGTGTAGATATTGGACCTGAAATATCTGAGTGTATCAACTGACCAATTTTTGTTGTGTATTTAAAACATTTATAAAATGGTTTACGAGTACTTTTACCTTCCATACAATCTTTACAAATTTCTGAACTATAAGGTAGTCCTAATATTTTTAAATTGTGCCTATTTATGTGTCCTAATCTCCTATGCCATAAATTATCATCTATAGTCTCATTTACATAACTTACTATATGGTTTGTCTCATTACAATAATTATTTTTATTATTAACAAAATCTACCTTTAAACAAAATAAATTATTCAACATTTCACACTGAAATTTTGATCCATTTTTATTTATTATAGCTTGTCTTTTACCATTAATATCATTAACAAATGTTACTTTAAAACCTTTTTCTAATAATTTAGATACAGAAATGAGGTTATGTGATATACCTTTAACAATAAGTGCTTCTATTTTAATATCTCGTCCTTGACATGTAGCTTTTACTGTACCTACCTTATTTGCTATCAATACCTCACCATTCTTTGCAGTTCCAATTTTCACTGTGTTGATTTGTTTTACATCTACCATATATTCAACCATTTCTTCCATTACCATGTGTTGTGTACATCCAGAATCCAGAATGAATGTCTGTACATTGAGAGTAGATATGTTACACGTAGTTACACCACTTA
Source organism: Diabrotica balteata (assembly GCA_918026665.1). Lineage (NCBI taxonomy): Eukaryota > Metazoa > Arthropoda > Insecta > Coleoptera > Chrysomelidae > Diabrotica > Diabrotica balteata. The sequence continues at coordinate 54,276,623 of OU898283.1, forward strand.
ATGCAATGAAGGCTAATTCATTTGCTTGATTCACCTGTGATTGCTTACCACCTTGATTTCGTCTACTATGATTTGTACCACTTTGTATATATGTACTTCTTGAATGCCCTTGAAAGTTGCCTCTTGGATTGTGACCTCTATTCCCACTTTTGAATTGGCGACACTCTGATATCTTATGTCCTGGTTTGTGACATTTATAACAAATTATTGGCTGATTGACTTGAAATGACATTTCATTAATATTAGCTGGTTTACCTTGTTTTGATTTAAGTTTCATTTCTTCATCTAATAGTCTGGATTTTACAAAGTCCATTTTAATAGTTGTATTCATTGTTTCTATAGCTGTGATGACTGATTCATACTCTTCATTTAATGATAGTAATAAATGGCATACTTTGTCTTCTTCTTCTAGTTTTGAACCAGCATTTTCTAAATCTCTTATAAGGGTATCAAACAACAGAAAATGATCTTCTAATTTTTCATTTCTTTTCAGCTTCAATGTTAACAATTTACGTTTCAATGTTAATTTTGTAAACACACTTTTTCTCTCAAATATATTCTCTAGGGCTTTAACCATTTCTTTTGTGGTATTTGCATCTTTAACTAAATCCAAGTGTTTGTCTGTTAAACATTGTACTATGATACTTTTACCTTTGGAATCTTTTAGTTTAAACTCTGCTTTCTCTTTTGGTTCACTGTAGCCTTGCTCAGTTTTCTCCAATACATCTAATAATTGTCTTTCTTCCAGTAGTATGGTTACTCTGAATTTCCAATTGTTAAAATTTGTAGCATTTGTCAGCTGAGGAACATTGACTATTGCATTAGCCATTTTATATTTCACACTTTCTTTTATGCTTCTTTATTTTTTGTCTGTCTGGGTGCCCATAACCTATTAGAATTTGTTGTTTCCCAGTGAGGTAATACAGAGATAGCAGTGAATTATTTGATTACTTTATTTTACAAAAGTACTAAAAACTAAACATGTGCTACATTCTACAAAATATATTTTACAACTGACATATGACAACCGGAATCACTTAAGACATTGTGAGCCAGTGTTGCCAAGTACAAAATTCCAATACTATGTATATTAATGATGCGTCCAAGTTTTTCCCATAACACAAAAATATTTTATAGGGTTCTCAAACACCTTCAACTTAATGAAGTTCAATAATGTCTTTATTTAGCAATTCATCTTCAAAATTGTCTCCACTTTGATTTTTCAATTGAATCATTTCAACTATACAGCCACTTTCATTGGCTAAAATTGGAAACTTTCTTCTTCCATACACATTCTGTTATGGATGGATGGATTCTTCCATACACATATCTGGAATTCATTGCACAAAATTTCAGGATGTATTAGTGAATTGTTTTAGTGGACAATCTGAATGTGAATTTAAAATCTAATCAATAATATAGAATTATTCATACACCTGGTTCAAAAAAACAGATGAGTCTATATACCTATGATTCCTATCAATAATACAATATTATCAATACCTGGTTCAAAAAGAAAATATATCCAGGGAGTATCACCAAATTATCAGAATTTAAAATCTCTAAATTCTTTTTTTTTTTGAGAATCATGAGCGTAATGTGACAGCCCAGGTACTATATCACTCCATACTTTTCATTTTGCAATCTTATAATACTTGGCATTTCAAAGAAAACCATCCTTTCCTGTTTCAGAAATCAATAGCATCCATATCTCTTGGAAAACGTTGATTAATCCATTTTTAAACTTTCAAGATGATAAATACATTTACCTAATGACTAGACCAAGTAAAAGATAGGAGTGAAGAAAAAGGTAGAATTATATAATCTTTTATTAACAAATATTTACTATATATTCTCAAAGCGTTAAATAAATAATATTTAAAAAAAAACATGTAAGAAAGGGAAAAGTAAACAATATTTTAATAAAAACTAGAGTTTTCTGCCTCGAAATTTTATGTTTTTCCTAAAAAAAATACATAATATTATTTTCTGTCTTTTATTATAAAATAATAAACTTACCTCTTTTCCATAATAAATTATTACTTGACACACGACTTAATGCAAAGTTCAATTTGGTTCAATAATCAAAAACAAAATAATTATTATTCTTACTTCGCGCCAAATCTACACAGGTTGGTGATACTGAATTCACGTCCAATAAATGGGAAAAATAGAACATGTTCTATTTCGTCAATTTCTTCACGAAGTTATTCATGAATTTATTCACGGCAAAATTGGATGTCAAATTGTGCTTTACACAGGTCAAATTTGACCTTGAAGCGACTTCACGAATTTCTTCATGAATTTATTGTTGGTGTAAAGCCCGTATAAAACAACTGAATGTCTTTCAAGAAACCATTAGGTTAAAGACTTGATCGGGCGAGTTTAAAATGTCTTTGATATTTGGCTTAAGTTTATGTTGCACTCTGTGTTTTGCGTACTGGGGACACTCGATTAGGATATGTTTCACAGTTAATACACTTGAGCAGATTTGGCAATTGGGCTTCGGCTCGGATTTCATTAAATACTCATGTGTAAATCGGATATGTCCTATTCTTAACCTTCGGATGACAGCTTTTTCGTTTCTAGACATTTTTGGAAGTTCAAATTTTTCAACAGTTTGCCGGATCTCATGTAATGCACTCTTGATTGTGTTCCAGTAGGTTTGCCAGGTATGATACTGTTGTTGCTTAAAAATTTGCTTTAAGTCATTACAGATTTGAATATGTTGAGCTTTTGAGGATTTACTGTTTACACAAGAAGCTTGCTTGACTGATTGGTCTGCTTTTTCATTACCAGGGATGCCGACATGGGATGGTAGCCAGATGATCGTGACATCTACACCTTGAAAAGCGAGAGCACTGTGTATCCTATGGATTTCTTGCACTAAGGGATGCTGAGAGTATAGGCTTTTAATCGATTGTAGTGACGACAGGGAGTCTGTGCATATTGCTTGGTTTTTATGATCTGTTTTTAGTTTTTTAAAAGCCTCTAGTATCGCATAAAGTTCTCCAGTATATACGCTGCATATACTCGGTAAAAAAGATGATTTTATTATTTCATCATGTGTGGTAACGGCACATCCAACGCCTGCTTCGCTTTTGGAGGCATCTGTATACAAAATTGTTTGGAATTTGTTCCTGCTTATGATTTCTTTGAAGTGTTGCCTTATGAGAAGGCTTGAGGTTTCATGTTTACTGTATTCTAATAGGAAGTGATTGAATGTGGGATTGGTGTATTCCAAGGCGGAGTATCTGGGATTGGGAAGGGATGTGTTTTAGTAAGGTCGATGGTGTTTCTTAGAGTTAATTTCTGGATATCTATTATTGATTGGATCCTTTGCGAGGTCTCCGGAGGCGATGTTGAAGTAATTAAATGGTAGACTGGATTGGATGGGTTTGCGGATATGGAAGCAAAGTAAGATTGAAGAAGATACTCTCGTCGAATCCAGAGAGGTGGTTCATTAGCCTCGCAGTAAAGGCTATCTATGGGACTAGATTTGAAAGCGCCTAAGCAAAGACGAATAAAAGTGTTATGCACAGAGTTCAGTAGCTTTAAGTCAGATTTTGATGCAGACATGTATATGATGCTGCCGTAGTCCAGTTTTGAGCGGATTAAAGCTCTATATATATTAAGTAAGATGGTTTCGTCCGCACCCCATGTGTACTTTGATAGTGCCTTGATGATATTGAGTCTCTTCATTGCATTGCCCTTTAATACACTAATATGCTGTTTCCAAGTTAGCCTACTGTCAAACGTTAAACCAAGTATTTTTTGATGGGTGACTAGTTGCAATGAAGTTCCATTAAGGGTGATAATTGGACTTTGGCTGCAGGGTCTTCTGCTAAACCGTATTAATTTTGATTTAGTCGTTGAAAGAGCTAATCCGGTTTTTTTGGACCATTCGCTAAGTTGATTTACAGCGGTTTGGAGTACGTTGTAGGTGGCGATTGTACTTTTTCCCTGACAATATAAAATAAGGTCATCTCCATATATTTAGTGCTTGACTGGTGGACAAATACTGGAACAAATATCATTTATTGCAAGAATGAACAGTGTTGTACTAAGTACAGAACCTTGTGGAACTCCATTATTTTGCCCGAATGTCCCCGAAATTTCTCCATTTGTTTTCACTTTGAACGTTCTTTGTTGTAAAAAGTTTTTTATGAAGGAGTAAATATTTCCTGTTATCTTGTATTGACGAAGCTTTTCAAGAATGGCTTGACGCGAGATAGTATCGAAAGCTCCTTCAATATCAAAGACAGTAGCGATCAAATCCTGTTTGTTTGAAATAGCGGAAGCTATTTGTGTTTGTAATAGCACTAAATTGTCTAGGGTTGAACGGTGACGTCTGAAACCGGATTGCGATGAGTCAATTATTGCATATTTTTCGAGAAGCCATGTTAATCTTGAATTAATCATTTTCTCAAACAGTTTACATAATTAACAGGTTAGAGAGATAGGTCTGTAGGATTTTGTTAGGTTTGAGGGTAGATCAGATTTTTTTATTGGTATGATAATTGATTCACGCCACAGTTTGGGCAATTTCTGAGTATGCCATATCTTGTTATAAAGATTCAGCAGTGTTGCGAAGCTGGAATGAGATAAATTTTTGATGAATATAATTGGGATATTGTCTGGTCCAGCGGCGGAGTTCCTACAAGAGGATAGTGCAAGTGCTAATTCTTCTTGTGTAAAAGGAAGGTTAATAGCATCAATGTCGTGACTACTAATTTGTGGATTAAGAGAAATTTGTATATTCTGGTCATTTGGACTTTCAATCTGTTCGACATCAGACCTAAATTTCCATGCAAAACTTTCAGCCATGATTTGAGCAATTGTCTGGTTATCTGTTATAACTTTTCCATTCAATGATATTGCTGGAATATTGTAAATATTGAATTAAGAAGTCTTTTTCTTAGTTAAAATCATTTACCTAGTACAAGCGTAATAATTGTATTTTCAAAAAATGCACATTTGTAGAAGATGCAGGTTTTATGCTCGACTTTCTGAATTTTACAATGATCGATTATTTTTGATTTGAAATATTAACACATGAGAGCCCCCGATTCACGTTTTATATTATTCAGCAAACTAAATTTTTATTTGGAGTTGTGTGAGAGTGTTTTGTTTAACGTAAATGTGAATTTATTCTGTGCGTGCTAAATAAATATTTACTTTATTAACTAATTGTGTGTTTACATGTCTGCGCGTAAAGATATTAGTATTTTATGGCATCACTTTGAGAAAGACATTAACAGTGAGAAGGCTGTCTGCAAATTTTGCAAAGAAAAACTTAGTTATAAATCAACTACAGCAAATTTGAAAATCCGTTGAAAGTATTTCAATATATTGTTTTTTATTCAAGAAAGCATGTTTGTTTATGTACTGGATTAAATATTTTAATTAGTTTTTCAACTTGTTACTTGTTTACGAAAAGCAGTTCTCATCTCTACTGTTTTTCTCGTTACGTCAGAGAACTACGAACACAGTTCGTTTCGTAGTTCGGAGTCCTTAGTTTAAAAGCTCGACGTTGCCAAATAATTATGAAAGAACTTTTTGTATTGTGGTGTCATATTGCATTTTATTATTTTTATTGCGAATGAGGCACAATGTGACTTTAAAATGAGCTTATTTTGATGTTTAGATTTCTAATTCGGAAATCGTACTTAAAACTCGAAACATTAATCAATTTTATTTATATAAAACGATTTCCGAAGTGGAAATCAAAACGTTAAATTAAACTTATTGTAGAGGAAAATTGTGGCATATTTAAAATAAAAAACAGTAAGCTGCCATTTAAATCAATTTGCCCAAATTTGATTATATTAAAACGTTGTTAAAATGCTAAAAAGACAACAGGTCAAATAAAACCAATAAGTTTGACAAGGTTGAACTTTTCCTCTTTTCTTAGTTCCGCTAATGCTATTTCGACGATATAAAGGGCGGATCTAATATGCCTCTCTCTTTTTAAAAGGTGTTTCTCACTCAATCTCACGTAAGGTACATACCGACCATAAACTTTTACCTATACTGTATATATATATATATATATATATATATATATATATATATATATATATATATATATATATACACTTCATCTAATTTATATAACGATGCACGTCATCGGCGTCATAGCCTGTGACGTTACATGATACCAACACAAAATATTTAGGGTGTAGCTGTGTTCTTTTTTAGAATCACTTTACCGAGTACACTGGCATTACAGCCACTAGACATATTTTATTATATACGCGTAGAAGTAATATTTAAAAATTTCTATTAATGTTAACTTAAAGAAATACACAATAATATGTTTCATTTAATTTGTATAAATGCATTATAAAGCGTTTCTATCAAGAAGATTTGTTCGGAACACACTGTAACTGTAATCGAACAAAGCTAAAATTTTAGCATAAACTGGTAACACTTATTTGACAGTTGCGGTATTGACACTTTTTGTACTTCGTTATTTTGAATTTTAAAGTAAATATCTCTTGTTTTATATTTTTAACTATTTAATAAAATCTGTTCTTTTTAGAACAAAATTAGTGTGTTTTATTTCAAAAATGTCACGTCAGAATTTAAATAGTCGTTGTAAAGAGATGGTAATACTTTTGTAATAATTATGTAATCTATTTGATTTAAAATGGAGTCAGGATTTTTTTAAACTTTGGCAACTATGTCAACTTCGATCTCTGACGTAGATAATGACGTAAGTCGTTATCTAAAGTATATATATATATATATATATATATATATATATATATATATATATATATATATATATATATATATATATATATATACACTTCATCTAATTTATATAACGATGCACGTCATCGGCGTCATAGCCTGTGACGTCATATGATACCAACACGAAATATTTAGAGTTTAGGCACAGAATAATAAACAATCAGAAGGGCCACTCTCAGATGCCGCCTTTGAAGTTTTTCAGCACGCGCGCCATGTTTTAGGAGGACACAGACATATGATTTGTGTGGTTATGTAATTGTTTATATTTATGTTTAATTATATTATATTTATGTTATTATATTTAACAATGTTAATATAATTGTATAGTATCTCTATGATTGCCGTAAGTCAAATAAATCTGGTTAATTTTTCCATGCACACCACATAAACAACACTAATTTCTTTAAAATCCTCCTAAAACATGGCGGAACGTCTGCGCGGAAGAGATGCGCGTACTTAATTTTCCGTGGAGAGTGGGTATTCTGTTTGTTTATTATTCTGTGGTTTAGGTGTGTTCTTTTTAGAATCACTTTACCGAGTACACTGGCATTACAGCCACTAGGCATATTTTATTATATACGCGTAGAAATAATATTTAAAAATTTCTATTAATGTTAACTTAAAGAAATACACAATAATATGTTTCATCTAATTTGTATAAATCCATTATAAAGAGTTTTTATCAAGAACATTTGTTCGGAACACACTGTAACTGTAATCGAACGAAGGTAAAATTTTGTCATAAATTGGTAACACTTATTTGACAGTTGCGGTAATGACACTTTTTGTACTTTATTATTTTGAATTTTAAAGTGAATACCTCTTGTTTTATATTTTTACCTATTTAATAAAATCTGTTCTTTTTAGAACAAAATTAGTGTGTTTTATTTTAAAAATGTCACTTAAGAATTTAAATAGTCGTTGTAAAGAGATGGTAATACTTTTGCAATAATTATGTGACCTATTTGATTTAAAATGGAGTCAGGTTTTTTTTATACTTTGGCAACCATGTCAACTTCTATCTCTGACGTAGATAATGACGTAAGTCGTTATCTAAATTAGATGAAGTATATATATATATATATATATATATATATATTATATATATATATATATATATTATATATATATATATATATATATATATATATATATATATATATATATATATATATATAGTTTGAGTTTAGTTCTTGAACCTTAATATATATTTTTTAGTGGATTCTCTTGGGCTTAGGTTCATAAAAAAAATTTAGTTTGATACTAAGACATTTTTATATATATTTTTTCCGACGTTTCGGCAGGAAATCCATGCCTTTTTCAAGAATATATATTGACTAAAAAAAAACATTCCATGACAGACATAATATGGTTTAAAAAATAACCTTTTGACTTACCAAGCATGTAAAGATTTGGTGTTAACAATTAGACGTCACAATTAAAATAATTTTAAAACATAGGACATACCCACTAAGTCACTAAAAGTAAAATGTATTTTAAATCTAATGTGTTGTTTATTGATGTTAGCTTATCGTTTAAACAATCAGTTATTTTAACATCATAGGCGTTCTGAGATTGACTTATGTGTATTTAAATTAAGTTAAAATATATTTTGTTCAAATTTTTGACATCTTTTTTATCATTTATTGCGTTATTATTTTTTTTTATTTGTATAGACTCTAGAAGCTCTCTCTTCTTCCTGTTGGCTTCACTTTTTAGGATCTTGGTTTGCTCAAAATCAAATTTATGTTTTTTTTCGTTTTCATGTTTTGTGAGGGCGGTTGAGTTTTTTTTGTCATATTTGTGGGAACGTATTCTTGAATTAAGTAGTTGACTGGTTTGTCCAATATAAACTCCATCACAATTCGAGCAGGGAATTTCATATACAACATGTGATCTTTTTAATAGAGGGGTTTTTGTTTTCAATCTTGTAAAATTCCTTTTTAAAAGATTGTGACCTTTATGAGCAACCGTAATATTATGTTTAGAAAGAAGAACATGTCCTATGTTTTAAAATTATTTTAATTGTGACGTCTAATTGTTAACACCAAATCTTTACATGCTTGGTAAGTCAAAAGGTTATTTTTTAAACCATATTATGTCTGTCATGGAATGTTTTTTTTTTTAGTCAATATATATTCTTGAAAAAGGCATGGATTTCCTGCCGAAACGTCGGAAAAAATATATATAAAAATGTCTTAGTATCAAACTAAATTTTTTTTTATGAACCTAAGCCCAAGAGAATCCACTAAAATATATATATATATATATATATATATATATATATATATATATATATATATATATATATATATATATATATATATATGAATTGTCAATATAAATGAGTCAGATAAAATTAAATTATTAGAAGAATTTTTCACTAAGTAACAAAAAACAAAATTTGTTTAATTTACTGTTTGTATTTTGAGAACGATTTCCGAAGTGGAAATTAAAACGTCAATAAACGTATTTTTACCTTTAATTGTGGCTTATTCCCAGTTAAATAGTAATTGTGTTTTTGAGCCTTGAAAATCGCAAATTTACGTTTTTCTCAGTTTTAAATTATTTATACCACGAAAACGATCAAGTTTACAAAAAAACTAAGAAAGACTTATTTTGTTTAGAATAATCCAAAGAACTCACAAAAAAATTTATGGAGTCCAAAAAATTTGTTACAATTTTTAAACATTGTTTTGATGTGTGATTGAATGAATGAAAGTGATTATGCAAAAAAATCTCATGGGAATATTTTTCCGAACGAACCCGAGTTCTTCGCCTTGTCTAAATAAATACTATGAATATATTATAGTCTTTTTTTGCTAATTTCTTTTTACAGTTTTGTTTTTAATTTAATTTTATATACTTGACATCTAGTGTTAGATAGTTGTATCAAAGAATATAGACGCTAAGCGTCTATATTCTTTGGTTGTATCACAGAGTAATTTTATCACAGAATGTGTTTTAGTATTCTGTGGCTGTATTTACAGAACTCTATAAACAGATTAACTGTCAGAATTCTTTCAAATCATTTCAAATAGTCAACTTTCATAAAGTAATGAACTGTGTCAAGTGTCAGTGTAATGTTGTAATATGTCACCAACCGTGGTAATATGTCATGTCTCATGTCATTATCAGACAGCTGATTGAACAGTGTCATCAAATAACAGATAATTTTGTAGTTTTTTATATTTATGATTAAATTACAATGTCCAAAATGTTAAAACCCAAAGCCTTAACTCAAGTATTAAGCCAAACCAATACTGGTGGTGTGGAAACAACATTGTAAGTACTACATATTTTGAATCTAGTAAGGATATACAAAAATCTTTTAAATTGTTGAAATTTTAAAGTAAAAAAATCATTGAAGAAGTAGTAGTTTTATTTCCTTGTTTATCGTATGGCACTTTTGCCTCAAATTTCACATTTTTCTGGCATTATGGCACTTAAGATGATTTAAAATCCAGGCCTGATTCTAACAATGTTTCGATTACAGGTTACTGAATTCAGAAGGCTCCCTTTTAGCATACAGTGGTTACGGAGATAAAGACCCCAGAGTAACTGCAGCAATAGCAAGCAATATTTGGAGTGCCTATGAGAGAAATGGTCGAAATGTTTTTCGAGAGGACCATCCACAGATAATCCTTATGGAATGCCAAGAAGGTCGTATAGCCATAACAAAAGTAGCCAATTTACTGCTCTGTCTTTATGCAAATGGTGAGGTTGGCTTTGGTATGTTAAAACAGAAAGCAACAGCTTTGGCATTGTATTTAGAAGGACCATTGAAGCAGGTGGCCTCATCTGAGAAGTAATTAGGAATACTTTAGATTATTTAATTGTTTAGTTTTTGTAAATAATATAAAATATACATTTCATATTCTACATATTGCACATTTTGATTAAACCTTATTTGGTGTTGAGGTAAATCACTGAGGTTATCACTGTCTAGGGGTACCTGTTTAAATATATATTTTTTATACATATAAAATAATAAACTAGCTATATCAGTACCTAAATGAAATATTTCTTTTAAATGTTTGTCGGAATTTCTATGAAATTACGTACAAATAGTTGATGGATAAGAAAGAGTAATAAACTATAAACTGGATGTAGACATGGCTGTCAAGCAATTTAAAGAGGTTATCATGTTGGCATTCAAAGACACTTGACCAGAAATAGTGAAAGATTCCAATAGAAAATTGTTCTGCTGGAATAATAACCTTACAAATCAAAGGAAACAAGTCAGAGGGAAAGTCAATTTCGCAAAAGATCAGGTTTATGAGACAATTATTGCAAAACTCTGACTGAATATAATAAGGAACTATGCGAGGTAAGAAGAAAATCGTACAGAAGACATTGCAAGCACATAGAACAGACATAAAAAATATCAAGTTCTCACTGAGATTCCCCAAATAAGTATATCCTCACTTCACAAGAAGTCAGACAAATACACTCAGAATGGCAAAGAGACTCTGTAAGAACTTTTCATGGGGCACTTTCCTGAGTTTAAAACAAAACTAACACCACTAATTCACATGGTATCAGACTGGACTGGAGACCATAACTAATGGTTGTAAGGGAATGTCACACTTACATGTGGTAGATCAGAATAAAATATTTGAGCCATATAAATCACCTGGATTGAACAGGATTTATCTTATTTCTGCAGAAGGTAAATTATCTTCTGTACAAAAAAAATTGTGTTATACGACAGGCTAGCTTAGGACTCGGATATATACCAAAAGCATGGAGGCTCATAAGGGTAGCTTTTATACCCTAACTTGACAAAACCGGACAGGAAAACACTCTGAGGTCAATAAGCTTGATGTCAAAACTGACCCAGGTCTTGAAAAACCTATCAACGAAGCCGAAAATCTAACAAGTAAAGCATATTTTAAGAATGAAATTTTGTTATAGGGTTAAATATTTTAGAGTGAAAAAATATATTTTTTTCAGAAACATGATATCGACGCCCAGATGTCTATGAAGAATTTGACTATGAAGCGCATAAAAATAATAAGCGCATAAAAGATATTAATTACAGGAAATAATGAAAAAGTCATCAGTTTTGTGTTAAAAAAATAGATTAATTGACCTGACACACAAAACCTTTTTTAAATCTATATTGACCCCATTTAATGACCTATAGGAACCACCGCCGCTCCTTAATAAGACAATAGTCTATTATTTTTATTTGATTAAATATGTATGTTATGTTGATAACCTAAAACTCATTGCCTAAATAATAAAATATTAATACGTAGTATAAAAAATAATTGTGTTATTTACTACTTATTACATATTGAAAAATATTGGTCATTTAAAATTGTCTGTAATGTGTATTGCCTATCTTAAGTAAACTTAAATGTCATCATTCTAAGATTTATTTTTGTTTTGTTATCCGTCTTCGTCTATTCCACAGCCACCTTTACTTCCAAGCCATGAAGTAGAAATTTGGCAACAACGCGTGGTAGTCCGACTGTGGTTTGTTTTGGTTTAACATTTCATATAGGGAGGCTTGTAAAGTTTGTTGAATTTATTGTTTTTTTAACTTTATTCGAATGTTTTATTTGTAAATTGTGTTTAAATCAATTAGAAAATATTAATATAAGTGAAATTTCATTAAATTTAGAACTTTTAGAAGATTATTAACGACAATTTAAAAGGCAAGTATTAATATAACCTACAAAACAAACTGAAAATAATAATACTTTTACTTCTTGTTACAAAAGATGTAAACTAAAAACAACAATAATAATACTTTTGTTTTTTGTTACAGATGCTCTGGCATTGTTGTGTACCTGGTTGCAAAACCAATTATGCCGTGACTTTCAAAACGAAACAGGCAGAAAGTACGTTTTTGTTTCCCAAAGATCCCCAAAGAAGGTATACTGGGTTATGCTCTATTCATAGAGAAGGCTGTACAATTACCAAATCTTCCGTAGTATGTGCCAAACATTTTCATGAAGATGATATTCAGCGCACTGAACAATGAGAAGATAAAGATGGAAATGTACACATTGAAAAGTTAATATTTCCCAAATTAAAAGGCAATGCAGTTCCTAATATATTTCCTGAAGTACCATCATATGTAACTGTTCATCGTACTAAAGAAAGAAGGAATCCTGAAGACGGAAGAAACTTTTTGCATAAGAAGAGGGAACAAGAGATAACATAATTATGTCAATTAGACTTAGACAATAATATCCCATTGAAAAACTGGACAAGTAAAATTACAAGTGACTGTGTATATTTCTATGTATTAAACATTAATCAGTTGGGACACAAGTGTGATAATATTTGTGTAATATGTAGTGTAATAGTTAGCAGTAATTTTAGTGTAATCGTCAATGTAGGTAAGAATATATTAAGTGGTAATGATTTGAAATGGATTTTACAATATAGTAAATTAACAAGATGGTCACAATTAAAGAACTTACTTTCTCATTTAGATCTGCTTTTTAGATAAGAGATAACAAATTTGAGTATTACATTCAAAAATCTTTTGAGAATATAGGCTATTTTAAATCGATATACAAGTTATAAATGGTATGTTACATTCAACACATTTTTCATGTATACCTCTTTTAACTTGGTCTATATGACAACAAACCTATTCATATTTAAAATTGCTACTTTTGTATATCTAAGTATGAAAATTCAACAAAAGTTATAAGTAAATAGTAAAATATTTAATTTTCAATTAGATTAATTTAGAACCATATTTATATTGTGTCTGATTTCTTAGGATGAATTTTTTAATCATAATAGTTACACTAAGTTTTTACTTAGCACAAATTTTATATCTTTTGTATTTTTAATAATCTTTTTAAATGTCGTGTTAATGTATTGTATTATTTATATATGCTTAAGTACTTAATATTTAAAATTTCTAGAGATTCTTGACTGCATTTGATTGTAAGATTAACTGTTTGACACTGTATTTTAAGTGCAATAAATTTTACTCTAGAGATTATTTTATTGATAATATAACCTAAATAATAATAAAACTTTATATATATTTACTAGGTATATATAAGGTTTTATTAATTTAATTTCCCTAAAAATGTTTCTGTAATGAATTGAAGTTTTCAAAATATCAGTTTCCTAAAATTCAAATTAGTTTAATATTCTGGTAGACCTTACAGCTGATTATCGGACTACCGACGTCATAGAATGCGGTGTTGCCTTTTTTACTTCATGGCTTGGAAGTAAAGGTGGCTGTGTCTATTCCCATTCCCACGTCGTGTTCCAAGCGTAGACGTATGTGCTGCTGTGGCTGTGCTTTGATCATTATTTGATATACCCGGTTCGCTATTCCCAGTCCGAACTGTCTAGTGATTTTAGTAATTATTTTTTTGCGAAGTTAGTTACTTTTTGACAGATTCGAAGTGGCTGCTGGAAATTACTATACAACCAAGCATACGTGCTCTTAGTCAATATTAATGTAAACAAAAGTAAATAAAATAGAACTTTGCCGACAATCAATATTTATTTATTTACACCGTATAATGTATTGATAGCAAATAATACAATTATTTATTGTACAAAATAAAAAAAGTGGGAATAAATTCTACAAAATTAAAAAGTCAAAGTGAGGTTAAATAAGACATAGCAAGTTCCTTATGTTGTGACTAGGATGGAATCAATGATTAAAGATTAACAGTTCATTGGATAACATTAACATAAACTGTTGTTTTATTATCTTACAAAATAAGTGTACTTCCATATGCTAAAAGCAAATATTAGTAATTTGACTAGGCAAATTCGTGGTTCAATAGTAATTTTTGCTCATTAGCATTTGAGGATGTTAAAATCTTCCACATATGGTGAATGAATTCAGTGTCCTGCACAGACCACTCCAGGTGATCTGTGGTGTCCTGGCCGCAGTCTGCAGTCATATAAACCCAAACAAACAACAAAAACCTCCATGTAAGTATAAACAAGTTTATATTAAATTAGAAACAACTAATCTAAAAATATTAACTTTTAAAAAACATTTTATCATATTTATTAAGAAAAACTTACCAACGCATTAGCTGATGGAACAAATGGAAAACTTTGACTATCCATAATAATAAACTTTAAAATATCACTAACTAATTAACTGAATAGAACTAACAAAAGAATTAAACAAAGATAATAAAACAATAAAACTATATTAAATTAAATAAACAACGCGAATAATACAAATATTTACTACAATATTTTAAATTGTAACAATTCAAATATTATATTTATACAGGGAAAATTTGATGGGTTTAGTATACACCTCCACTATTTCGAATAATTCTTCTTTTTTTTCAAAGAAAGAAGTCTGCAATACCTAGTAGTATACTTGAGCTATTAATACTGAGAAGTAGGAATTGTTGTGTTGTAGGTTTCCGACAATGAGTCTGTCAAAATATGCCCTAGCTAAGCGAATAAACAATATTTGTTGATTGATTGAGTTTGAGTTTGACATTTTATTCCTCCAAGGCAAGGTTCAAGGATTAATGATTTTTCGCATTTATCAAATATTTTCTCATTTAAAATTATGATTAAAGAACAAAGTAGTGATGACTAATTTATACATGCGCTAATCTTCAACCAGTTATCAGGAATAAATAGGTTTATTTTTTATTATTTACATTCAGTTAAGTATAGGTTATCAAAATATATACATACATAGAGAAATCTACATTAACAGGAAATGTTAGTGAAACAAAAAGAAAGTGATTCAGAAAAATGTGACGAAGAAAGGTGAAATTTTGTTAATTATTTTTTTATCATAAAACAACATAGTCTTCACGTTTTCCTATTAGAATGTTAAGATATCTTGTTGAAGATGAGATTAGTCAATAAATTATTTTGTTTAATGATCACACCATTTTTTAAAGTGCTTTCAAAAGTATACTATGTAGTAGCCATTACAGTATTAAGGTAACTATATATAGATTAGGGCAATATTATGTAAGTGTTGTAGTTTAATCCAAAAATGTAATTTTTTTCAGTTGGGTGAGCCCAAATTGGTTGTCATGGAATAAATACTCAGAAAGTATGTTAAGAGCCCTAGAAAAAAGAATTTTAAGCAGTAAGTACAATTATTATTGTTATAATTTGTAGAGCTTTTAGCTCTATTTGACCCATTTTACTAAGTGGAGTTTGAAATCTGGCCCATTTTTCTAAATAGAGTATAAATATAGCAATTGCATATGGTGCAGTATAAAAATTGCAAAAAAAAAATAATTTGATGTGTTGAACTATAATAGACACAAGAGTTAATATTATAGTCCTATTTTCTGTTGGATTTAGCCATAAAAGATTTATTTTTGAATGAAAATTAAATATTGAATTAGGGCTTGCTCTATACTGGAACTTATATAAGTATGTGTGGTCAGCAGATGAAAGCAGACAAGTCAAAATTTGAGTTATTTCAGTAATTGAAAAAAACTTTCTTAAAATTAAACGTAAATGTCGCATTAATTACAATTATATGTTTAAGATACATTTAATACAAACAAATGTTAAACACTTCGATTTTGATTGACTTGTCCAGTTAGACAGTGTTAGGTTCTTTATTAACTTACCTTATAAGGCACAAATGAAGTGCAAATTTTAAATTAAAAAAAAATATATTACCTACTGCGAAATAAAAATTAAAGAATACAATTATAATACATCAAAAGCATAAAATTTTAATTCATTTGGTTCTCCATAATCACTTACAAAATTGGCTTGCATATTTTGAGCCGTAGTATTTGTATGTATACAGTATGAGAGAAAATAGGAATTAGAGGTAGTAGTGAGATAAGGTCTGCTAAAGATCTCTAAATTAAGAGCTGCTTGAATATACAAGTTGCATTCAGTCATGATGGTAAAATATTTGAATATCAGTTTTTTCTTTTTTTTTTTCTCAAAATTAAACATCCAAAGCTGTGTCCTATAAAATGCAACTGATGATTTCTAGTTTGTTTAAATCCAAAGTTAAGCTTTTTAATTCCTATGAATAAATTTTAGAGCATTTTAAGGGGCATACAGGTGAGGATTGTTTGAACAATTCATACATTTTTTGTAAAGTTACATGAGACAGTAAGTACTTCAAAGTGTGCTTTCGTGAATAGTGACATTCATACACTGGAAATGATAGTATATTATTTTTTATTTCTAATTGTTTCTCTTCATTAATTTTCTTTTTTTGGTACATCAACTTACTGGTGATAGTTTAAATCAAGTTTTTGCTTTCATTGAAAATATTAAGTATACAGCCATGACAGATAGTACTTGATCTGCATTTAACCTGGTCCAGATCCATTGTTCTTGGGCGATGTGAAGCACTTTCTTTCACTTGAATTATAGATGCCATATATGCTGCTCTCTTTAAGTATGAAAAGCATATCCCTCTCCTCTAAAAGCATTTTTGTTGAGAGTTGTACACATTGTTTACATCTGCCATTTAATTTTTTAAGTCAGTATTAAACATGAAAGCCATAATGTAATCATTACCCACATTCCAAATTAAATGAACCTATCATTTACATAATATCTTTCTCATGACCCTGTCAGTCTTTTTCGCTAGCAAGCATTCCACTGATAACTGGACAAGTGCACCTTATCAGTTAAGTCAAACGTTTTGGTTAGGTATAGACCAATCTAAACCAGATAAAAGAACTTGATTGTCTGAGTTCATATTTAAACTGAATAAAATTGCTAGTATGAAAAAGATCACTATTTGATATGAAGCCACACATATAACATTTGACTTGTCTGCCTTATGTCAGCAATAGATAATTTTTTTAGGTGTTTTTAATAAATAACAATTTTTTTCTCAAAAATTGAGTGGTCTGCTTCTGTCCACGACCACACATATGGCATTTCTAGATAATTAGAGATGTTTTTGTTTGAAATCTAGGAAATATAGTCATTCAAGACCACATTCTTAGACTTCATAAGACCATAAGGCTACAAATATTGTTTTGTATGCCACCAGTTTGTTTTGTAAGGTAATTGAAATTTTTAGCTATGCACAGAATAGTTTTGTGATTTAATATATGAGTGTGAACACTTAAAATTCTTTAATTATAAAAAAAGTTTAAAAAAGAAAGTTTTCTCAGAATTAATGATGGTATACACCAGTGAGTAATCTAAATTAACAGTATTTAAGGCAAAAATGTTTCAAACTTGAATTCATCATTATCAACACAGATTGTACCATCTACTGCTTAAGATACGCCTCTCTAAGTTGTCCCCAATATATCCAATCTTGTGCCATCTTAATTTATTTTGTTTTAAACCTTTGCGTCACCATATTAGAGGTCCACTACTCTATATGAATAAAATTGAGGATATCACTCCATTATGTGACATATGCACTTAGCATAATTCATTTTTGCCATGTGTCTATACCAGTTCCACTTCATGTGTGCTATCAGTTGCAAATTATCAGTACTCATTGTTTTGGCTCTTATAAATACATTTGGAAGGATCTCTGCCTTAATGACAACATCAATGATTCCGTTTTTGCACCTTTCTTATTTTTCCACAAATTTTTTAGTCAATAATTCTAGCATACATTGTTCAAAAACTATGTATGTATTAATATGCTAATTTTATTCCTTTCAGTTTCGCAGTTTACTTATCTCACTTATCCTAAGTTTTTGGTCTAATATAACTCATAGAAAAAAGAATGGCCTTCAGAAGGCACATGACTCAATGACTAGGACTAAACTATACAGTAAAATACTCTGCAAAGATACAGCCTGTTTAAGACAGCAAAATGACTGTTGTAAAGTTTTTTTTTTCTCTATGTCCCCCACTTTGTTGCAAATATTGGTAAAGAAAACTCTAAATCTACAAAAATGAATGAACATACCAGTATGTGATGTATACCTATGTGCATCTTAAGTCTCACTGAACATCAAGTAGTTATCACAAAATTGAAAACAACCTCATTTTTATGATTAGAAAATTTGAACACTACACAAGAAATGAAATGGAAATAGATAACGAAAGAGAAACCAAAAGGATAGACAAATTTAAGTATTGAGGATTCATAATATTAATTTCAGATGAGGATTTAAAATGACACCCTACTCAACTAAGAAAACTGAAAAAACTGAACTTAGGTTGTTAGTCTGTTATATGCGCAGACAACAGACCACGTCAGCCCATACCGTTCCTGCGCGTACAGCGAGTATAAAAGCAGAGACACAGGGTAAGACCGGTTGTCACTCGACACTGAGGAGTAGGCAGATTGAGACCTCAGAGCCGAGAGACAGTTCTTGTATTTATAATACAGAACACGATACTGGTACGTTTCGAGTGAGGGGAGTAGGAAGATTGAGACCCTGAACTCGAACCAAACCATATGCCTCTTGATAATGGCTCCAAAATGGGAGCCGAAACGTCGAGCATTAAATTCTCAACGCGGTTCTTCCCGAGAACCTAGTGATTTTCAGATTTTCATATATATATATATATATATATATATATTATATATATATATATATATATATATATATATATCTTCTTCTTCTTTAGGTACCATCTCCTCTAAGGAAGTTGGCAATCATCACAGCTATTTTCACTTTTGAAATTGCAGCTCTGAACAAGTTGACGGAACTGCAATTATATACCACTTTCTCAGATTGTTGAGCCAGGAGATGCGTCTTCTTCCAATACTTCGTTTTCCCTGTATTTTTCCCTGCATTATGGTTTGTAGCAACACATATTTATCCCCTCTCATAACGTGGCCGAGATACTGTAACTTTCTTATCTTAATTGTATTCATGATTTCCATTTCCTTTGTCACCTTTCTGAGAACCTCAACATTTGTTATTCGGTCTACCCAACTTATTTTTAATATTCTTTGGTAGGTCCACATCTCGAATGCTTCAAGTCGATCGCTCACCTCTTTCTTTAAGGTCCAGGCCTCCACCCCATACAGCAGCACCGAAAACACATAAGAACGTAATATTCTTATTTTGAGTTGTAAACTAAGGTCTCTACTGCATAATACTTTTCTCATCTTATTAAATGTTGCTCTAGCTTGTCCAATTCTCATTTTTATTTCTTCTGTATACTCGTTATTTTCATTAATACTTGTACTAAGAAGACTGTATTTTTTTTACTTTTTCTATTGGAACTCCTCTTATGTTTAAACTGTCTTGTTGTGGTGTTTTGGAAATTATCATAAATTTTGTTTTAATTATGCGTTAGTCCGCTTTCCTCACTAGCATTTACTACATTATCTAAAAGTGTCTGTAGATCTTGTATATTCTCTGCAATTAGTATAGTATCATCGGCATATCTGATATTGTTGATGGGTCTGCCGTTGACTTTTATTCCAATTGTTACATTTTCGAGTGATTTTTTAATTATTTCTTCCGAATATAGATTGAACAATAAGGGGGAGAGTATGCAACCTTGCCTTACGCCTCTTTTTATCTCTACTTCCTCCGAAAGTTCTCTGTCGACTCTGACTTTTGTTTGGTTAAAGTAGAGATGAGTTATTATTCTTAAGTCAATGTTTTTTTAAAGTCATTTTGTTGTTAAGTTTTTTGTCAATGTGTTTCTCTTTAAGTAACTGTATAAGACGGTTGTGTGGGACCTTATCGAATGCCTTATTATAATAAGATAATATAAAACAAACATAGAGTGGTTGGTTTACATCCATACATCTTTGCATGAGGACGTTAAATCCAAATAATGCCTCTCGTGTACTCATGGCATTCCTAAATCCAAATTGGGTTTCAGTGATTGACAGTCTTTTTCCACTTTTCTGAAAATTCTTAAATGGATAATTTTTAAGAATATTTTTAGTGTGTGACTTATTAGACTAATTATACGATGATCATTACATTCCCTTACATTAGGATTTTTTGGTAATGTAATAAATGTTGATTTGAGCCAATCTCTCGGAATAATACCTGTATTATATATAGTATTATATTAGTCTACTAATACATTGATCTGATCTTCTGATATTAATTTAATTATTTTAGTTGGAATTGTGTCAGGTCCCGCAGTTTTATTAGATTTTGCCAGATTTATTGCATGTATTATTTCATCCTTAGTTATATTTGGACCTATATCATGTTCCTCGCAATCGTTCGTGCTATCTTGTTGTGTCCTGTCATCCTCAAACAATTCTTGGACGTATTCTCTCCATCTGTTTAGTTTGCCTTTTACATTAGATATTATTTTACCATTCGTATCAACCAGGGTGTTACTATTGTTGGACCGTCTTATACCTGCTAATTTTTTAATTTTTTTGTACACTTCAAAACTATCATGATTTCTCTGGAGTTCTTCTATCTCTAAACATTTGTCGTTGTACCACTTTTCTTTAGCTGCCCGTATTTTTATCCTGATCTCCTTGTGTGTGGCTTTGTATTCGTTTACATTTTTGTTTTTGTATGATCTTCTTTTGTCCATTATTAGCCGGATCTCACCTGTCATCCATGGAGTCTTAGCTTCATCGATTTTGTGACTACTCATCGTATTTTAATTGGCATCATTAATGTGTTCTTAAATTTTTCCCATTTTTCGTTGGAATCTCCATTATCATTGATTATTGTTTTGCTTAACTCCTCGTTAATTTTCAACGTTAGTTCTC
The DNA here is from genome assembly GCA_918026665.1 of Diabrotica balteata. Classification (NCBI taxonomy): domain Eukaryota; kingdom Metazoa; phylum Arthropoda; class Insecta; order Coleoptera; family Chrysomelidae; genus Diabrotica; species Diabrotica balteata. The sequence goes on from OU898283.1 coordinate 54,297,978, forward strand.
CTTTTGTATTCGGGTGTTTTAGCAGAGTGCTTATTTGTTATGTCTTTTGTTGTTTTTTTATTCTCTTTAAGTGGATTTCGAATTTTACGATTACTGGATTGTGGTCTAATGACACATCTGTTCCTGGATATGTCTTTGCCGATCTGATGAAGTTACGGTATCTCTTATTGATAAGGATATAATCTATCTGGTTTCTGATAATTTTTTCTTTGCTATCCTTAGGTGATTTCCGTGTATATAATCTACGTGGTGGTAACTGAAAAAATGTATTTGTCGCTATCATTTCAAACTCCTGACAGAATTCCGTCAGTCTTTCATTCCGAATTCACCAATAATGTCTTGGAATTTACCTTTTCCTAATTTGTCATTAAAATCCCCCATTTTTATCATTATATCTCTATTATTGGTGCTTTCTAGTGCTTTTTTAATGTCATTGTAGAACTCTTCTATTTAATTTTCATCTTTATCTGCAGTGGGGGCGTACACCTGTATGATATTAATAGTTCTATGCGTTGTTTGGGCTGTGATCATTAACACTCTATCCGATATAGGAACAAAACAAGTTACAGCTTGGCAGAAACTGCGATCAACCACTATAGCGACGCCATTATAGTGGTGAATATCTTCATTTCCGGAATAGTATATTTTGGCACCGTACACTTCGATTTCGCCAGATCTACTCCATCTGGTCTCGCTTAGTCCCATTATATTAACTTTAAGTCGCCTCATCTCATGTATTACATTATGGATCTTCCCTGCTTCATATATAGACTTTACATTCCAGGTACCTATCTGCAGTTCGTTTATATTTTTGTGCCTGACGCGGGGTTTTCGCATGTCGGCGACCTGGGAGGCCCCGCGGTCTAACTGTGAATTGCCTCTCCTGCCGGATCTTGGTATCCGATGTCTATGATCAGTAGTTGTGAAATTGTCATTTATAGTAGCCATGATAATTGACAAGAGATATCTATTTACACATCTTTAATGTAGTGCTGCCGTTGACCATTTCTTTAGTTCATCCGCCTTTGGAGTCGATTTCTCAACTCCAGGACAAAAGAGTGCCCTATCACTTACTAACTCATCCGCCCGTAGCCGTTGGTCAGTAAGTGAGAGATTGCTTATACCGGCAAACACTTGGTCCCTATCTGCATTGGCCATCTATAAATAGATGTTGCCCATCTTCTACCACGTGGAGGTTGCAGATTTGGATTTTTCTTTCATTGGGATTAAGACCTTTCGGCATTTCCTAATCCCTCCAGAGCTTTAGAAGATATATATATATATATATATATATATATATATATATATATATATATATATATATATATACTGTTTTATTGATTAGACCAGTCACTATTGTACTAATAGTAGTATTTCCAGTATTTCTTATATATATATATATATATATATATATATATATATATATATATATATATATATATATATATATATTATATTGGTCTTGCGCCCTGCATTTTACTATCTAGGGATCTCTTTGGCAATCTCCCGGTCTCTGTTCTCATTACATGACCAGCTTATCGAAGTCTCTGAAGTTTAACGAATTCTGAGATTGGTGCCTCTTTAAACAGTTGGTGGAGTTCATGGTTGTACCTGAATCTCCATACTTCGTTTTCTTTAGGTCCAAGTATCTTCCTTTAGACTTTTCTTTAGAAGACATCCAACTTTCATTTTGTGTCTTCTGTCATCAACCATGTCTCACATCCATAACATACTATTGGTCTGATAATAGTTTTGTAGACCGTGATTTTCGGTCTCCAGTGAGTGTTTTTGGAGCGCAGTGGAGTGCATGGGCGAGTGAAAAGTAAGCTTTGTTTCCCTTTAATATTCTTCTTTTAATTTCTGGTACTTCTGCTCCATTGGTGTTTAATGTAACTCCCAGATATGTGAAACACTCTTGCATGTGTTAGCTTTGTCTTTTGAATATTTATTTCAGTTCGGTCTCTTTCGCCCCTGTTTTTAATTGTGAATATATTTCTGCCGTCTCTTCTGTTTTGTAATTCATAATACTAATGTCGTCGGCATCGGCGGCAATCTGTATTGGTCTGTTTGTTAGGAGATTACCTCTTCATATTATATTCAGCTGTCTTATTATATATTCGAGAGTCAGGTTACATAGTGTGGTACTAGAACGTCTCCTTGCTTTAATCCTTTGGCTATTGAAACGTTCTCAGTGAGCTCATTTTGTACTCTGACAGTTGCTGTTGGTGAATCCTTGGTGTTGGTGTTGCTTTTACTAATCGGATGTATTTTTGGGGGGCGTTAAAGCCGTACAATATTTGATATAACTTTTGTCTATTAATTGAGTCGTAGTCCTGTTTGAAATCTAAAAACGTCAATATCTTCAGATATTCTTCTAAATTTTGTTATCTATTAGAGATTTCATTGTATAAAAAATTGGGGCTTATTTGACGGAATGACAAAACTAGGCGAAATTGATTAGTATCTTTCATCTTATCTGCAAATCCTTGACGTAGCATAGCGTTGTTGCCGATATAAAATAGGGCTTCTGTCTAAATTTTTAAACATATATCAGTCAACTTTCTTCCAAATAAACATTTTCTCCATTTATGTCTTGGTTTTAAGTTAATATTTTAGCAGATGTAGAAATTTTAATATTTTTTCAGTACTGAAAGTCCCCTACAAAGGATTTTATGTAGACATCGGACCAGTTGTCGGTCCCGCTGACAAGATATGGACACTCTCCTTCAACACAGAGTCTCAAAAAACTCCCTTGGTGCTCCTACATGGCTTGGGATCAGGCGTGGCGCTGTGGTGCTTGAATTTGGACACCTTCGCTAATACGAGACCAGTATATGCTATAGATGTATTAGGTAAGTTGTGTTTTTTAATTATTTAGTCATTTATAGCGGTTTTAAGCGATTAAAAAGTTATACATTCTTCTCAATAAAATAAAGTATTCAGGATATAAACAAACGAACTGGTGAAAGTACAGGAATGACAGACCAATCAATAGACGAATTAAAAGAAGCAATTTGGGTCCAGTCGGAATGTACCCAGAGCTGATTAGATATGGAAAATGTACACTAATTATTTGAAGTGTGTTTGAGCAGAGAATAGATTCTAGAAAAAGGGAGACAATCTTACATGAATATATAGGAAATAGACAAAAACTGATCCTAAAAGTTACTTAAGGATAGCAGTAATATCGACTGTATGTAGATAGATTATATTCCAGAGAGATACGGAACTAATAGAAATATACGTCAAAACATACAACCCGAAAAACAGGACTTAGAGCTGGATGGTCCTCTATTGACAATAATTTCACATTAAAAGTCACTTGTCAATTTCACAAGTGTGGAATGAATTGAAAAATTAAAAATAAATCCCATATTTATTAGGTCGACGCGAAAATACTACGAACATAACTACGCAGGAATTAAAATAGGAAATGAAATCACCGCCCGTTTAAAACGCCTGAGGGTTTAAGACAAGTTTGTGGTTTATCACCCACCGCATTTAAGATTTTTCAGCGTGAGAATATTTTTCTGCTTCTGAATAATGATGTAAGCTTTTTATATTTTTATTCGTGGACACCCAAATAGTGATTACCGAGGGCGAAGATCTTAGTCACGTGGTAAGGTCACAAGAGAAAATTTCTCTTTTTCAGTGAGACTGCAAGCCAACAACATAAGTTGTTTGAGTAGGACATTGAAATAAGAAGCGAAACGGAACCAAAATATCTGAGAAGGGCATGAAATATTAAATAGTGGATATTAAAAAATGACACAAGGATTACGCGGGGCAAAAGCAGTAGAAAAAATGAGTTGAAACATTATTAGATATACTGCAGTTAAAATACTTGGAAAACCTCAGGGAAAGAAGTTTGAGAAAGTAGTTTAAGAAAAAATAAAAGAGAAGTAAAAAATATAGACAACTATGCAATGACTGCCAAGAAAATACGATTAGGTATCGAAGATAAAAATAATAAAATATTAATTGTATTGTGTACAGAAGCCGGAGACAAAATATGTCTCCGGCTTCCGTACACAATGTGGCTTCGCCTATTTTAAAACATTTTAAAGTGTTTGTCCTTGTGTAGTGTAGTGTGATGTACCGTTTTATGTTTCTAACAGTTTATTCTTGTAGGATAGGCCACAATTGACGAAATGTCCCTGAAAATGCTCTAGGGAGCGAAAGGACTTGGGCAAGATTAAATTAATTAAACTGTGCCTTTAAGGACTATAACGATAAACTGCCTTTTATTTGATCAAAGGTCATTTATTCCAGCATTCAACCTTATATCAATAAAATATTAGTTGACGAAAACCATGTCAAAAAGCGTTGGAAAAACATACTGAGCGAAGATGCAGGTGTGGTTGTCCTTACACCTTGTCCTGATGGCTTTGTTTCGCGCACCAGTCATAGGTCGCTGGTTTTTTCCCTTGGGGAACAAGGTTTTTCCTTAGGGAAATAGGTTCAGTTTATATACTTCTTTGAAGGACCACCCAGAAAACTGGGACAAATGAAAGATTCGAAAGGAACGTTTTAACAAGTTTATTTAAACAATTACAACATATTTTGGACGCCGATAACTTGCATACGATAGCCGATTTATGAAACTAAACTTTGTGAAACTACAAAACTATATAAGTTGTCGGTGATACAATTGAAATTCCAGCCAATGCTGGAATTTGAAATGATACTGAACACTTCCTTCAATCCCTCGGCTCGAAATTATTTCTAAATATTCAGAAATCTCCCCCTGAACCCCTCTACGTATTTAAAGGATATGTTTACATTTCAAATACCTTCGATTTTCATTTTATTGATAAAATTACCTGAGAAGGGTAACTTTTCGGAACATGTTCGGACATTTCGAATGACTCAAACCCATAATTTGGAAAATACTAATCCTTCATTGTTAGATTCTTTGAAGGTTTTAGAAGTTTGTGTCTAGAAAGTTGTTTGAATGCAAGCTATCGGCGCCTTACAGATTATTAGATGGTACAAAGGAATTTTATAAATCTAAGCTAATATACAGTATGATATAATAATATGATACAAAAATAAAATAAAAATATTAGGTATTGTTGTTACGCAACACATTCTTTGAAAGTTGATTAAACGAATAATTTTACCTACTTGTTGAATTAAACGAAGAAAATCGATAAACCTTTTGACAATTATGACAGTAACAACCAAAATAATAAACGAGGAAGTTGCTCAAGTACTTAAAAGAATAAAGAAAATTAATGCCGTTGAACCAGATGATATCCCGGAGAAAGTGTAGACAGCATTAGGAGAGACAGGTGTAAATTGGCTTACAGCTTTGTTTAGAAGAAGTATGGAATTGTGACAAAGGCCAGAAGAATAAAAACAGAATATATATCATCTAAAACTGTACCATCCAGATGAGATCCAAAAGCGTCTCATTCATCCCGAAAACGTCACTGTTCAATCATCTACTTGATTCAAAAATTATTTTTATCACTTTGACTCATCTAAAGTTTTGCTAGGTTGACAGCATTAGGTAAAGTTAAATTCAAATCGAGTGACGCAGAATTCGTAGAATAATAGAACTGATGAAGGAAATCATAGTGAAGAATTTACCACAAAAAAAAAACATAAGAAAATATTAGAGCAAGAATTATATCTAAAGAGTTGCTCTACCTCTTAATTATTCTACATTTAAGGATATGTAACTGTTTCCGAACTTCATGGAACAACTAATTAGATTTCTGAAAAAAGAACAATCGTATGGCCTGAGTGTATCTGCGATCGTTGCACTAAATAAGAATTGCAAGAGATTGTTTAAGAACTTTTGGAAAAAATAGGTTAGTTATCGTACATGATAGTAGATAAATGGGTTACATTCCGAATGTCCTTTTGATCTTACAATCAGAGTCGAATGATGATCTTACAATCAGGTCATCAAGATGACATGAAGTTAAAAAATGTATGGAAAATAAAAGTTAATTGCTAATTAACCTTTAGAATGTGAAAGTAAATATAATTCCTGGAGAATTAAGCATTATTTAAAATGAATCGTGATTGTGATAGTTTTTAGGGTTCAACAACAACAATGTATTTTTATCAGGGCCATCATTTAATAATACCATTGTTATAATTAAGGTTATAAGTACTGCTATTGCTATAATTACAGATATATTAACAGTCTTTGTAACTAAAGAACTCATGAGAATCAATTGTAACGAGAATTAAACTTCGGTTCAATTTATTTGCACAATTGATATTACAGTATATAAAATAAAGATTAAAGATTAAGCCTAATTGTCCAATATACAAAAGGAACAATCTAACAACCAATGTATAAAAGTGGAGTTACTACCTATAACTTTTTGTAGTTCTATCCGTTTTGGATGTTGGCGACCATCACGGCAATCTGTAATTTGCACGCTGCTGCTCTGAAAAGATTTGTGGTTGTTATAATGAACCAAGTACGTAGATTTTTCAGTCGGGAAATCCTTCCTGGTTCCTGGCCTTCCTGGTTTTCGTTTTCCTTCTACTTTTCCTTGTAGAATTAATTGCAACAACCCATATCTTTCGCTGTTCCTCATGATGTGACCAAGGTATGCTTTTTTGGTTGTTACTATTGTGATTAACAACTCTTTTCCTTTTTGTATTCTTAATAAAACGTCCTAAACACCAATTCCACAATTTCAAGAGTGATTCATCGTTTAAAGGCGGAGAAGTGGGGAAAGACGTATGAAAATCCAAAGCAAAAATGAGTTTTACGGCTATCTGTGGGTCGGAATTGGAACGAAGCTAATTCCAAAGTTGCCAAAGTATTGAAAAATAATGGTTTAAAATATCGATTTTTATTTTATAAATTTAAGTATGTAACGAAACGGAACATACAGTGCGTTAAGTTTTTGATTAGGTATTGCACACTATACGGAGCGCTAAAATCGGCAACGTTGCAAATGTTCGTTCTCCGACCCGAGACTATCTCAGTATCTACACCGACAGAAAATCATTTATTTTAGTTTAGTAACTCACAACAACGTTTGGGATGTACTTCTCTGTAGTCCGACCTTATGTTTCATTACGTACAGCCGATTTTAATAGTAGGAAATTCGATAAAAATGCACTGACCTAATCGGTGCATTGTTAATTTTTATTAATGTGAAAATTTTTTTGTGGTTGAATTAAAAATAAAAGCGTATTTCTTTAAAAAGATAAAATAAAAAATATACTCTTATTGAAAATTAAAATATTATTCCTAATAAAATAAAAAATAATTCTTTATGACCTACAGAAATGGTTCAAATAGTTGACCTTCTACGGCTGAACAGTACCCCAATCTGTCATAAAAACTTCTGCGAACAGATGAAAGAGTTTCTGCTGTAACAGAATTGGAGACTTCTCTTATTCGATTTTTTAATTCATCCAAATGTTGGGCTCTAGCCTCAGGATGAGCGTAGATAATGCTTTTTAAATGTCCCCAAAAAAAGAAGTCCATGGGTGTAAGATCTGGAGATCGCGCAGGCCACTTAATATCGCCTGTTCCACTGATAACTCGATTCGGGAAAGTATTGTTTAAATACTCCCTAATAATTCGAGCGTTGTGAACTGAACAGCCGTCTTGATGAAACCAAACATTCTCCAGATTTACATCAGGAAGATTGAGAATAGCAGGAAGAACATGATTATGTAACAAATCGAGGTATACTCTACTATTCAAGTTGCCCTCAATAAAAAATGGACCTATTATGTGGTCTCCTAAAATGTCAGTCCAGACGTTAACTTTTTGAGGACGTTGAGTTCAGTAAACAACACTTCTGTGCTGGTTTTCCCGCGCCCAATACCTCATAATAGAAGGATTGTGTCTCCCTACTAACGAAACAGAAGATTCATCAGTGAATAAAATGTTTTTAATAAAATTTGGTTCACTATTAGCCTTCGTTATTAGAGTTTCACAAAACTCCATTCTTCGAAAGTAATCGTCTGAATAAAGCTGCTGCGTTTTCGAATATTTAAAATTCTTGTAACCGTGCTTTTTCCATACTTTCGTTACAGTAACATTGCTAACATCTAACTCTCTAGCAACGCTTCTACTTGAACGTGTTGAATCTACCTCGATTGTTGCACAAATTTGTGTATCCCGGTATTCTCTTTCCTCAACTTTTTCTGGTAACACTTCATAAGCGTGACATTTTCTGCAATTTTTGAGGCAATAACAACTCTCAAAATTTTTAACAATATTTTAAATTGACTGTACACAAGGAATTGGTCTTCTCTCAAAAAACACAGAAAATAAATCTACACACTGTTGCGCAGAATTGCCACTATAAAACCATTTTATTATTTGAGCTTTTTCCGCGGCCATATAAACAGACATGTTTACAAAAATAAATTAAAACTCTACGCTGTTATACCTTTAAACAACCACGGTATAATGACAATATGACAAATTTGCCGACGGGCGACGAGCAACGACGAGTCAACGAAGCAGATATGTAGTGCAAGTCGACGACACGCAGTGTTGCCATTTATAGAGTGTATACCTAATCCAAAACTTAACGCACTGTATAAATAAAATTTATTCCATTACAATTTCATGCTTAATTTTTACTATTGAAAAAATCATGTTTATTGGTATTTTTTTGACGGTGATAATCGCTGCGTGGAAGAAAACAGGTTTTTTATGACCATAATTACTACGTGTGAACAAGAATTGGCTATACTGTACGACAACTCCTGGTCAAGTCTTCTATAGCTTATAGAGAAGCACAAATAAATATACTACTTATATATTCTGTAATTTCTTATGAGAAAACGCAAATTGCAATTGAGAAAACGGGTAGTTTTCGAGGGCCGCTGTGTACATTTAAATTTGAGGATATTCGGCGTTTAAACTATGAATCACTCTTCCAAATAGTGGAATTTTAGTGTAGTTAGTAACATGGTCAGTTTAGGAAATTTTTAGGATTCGACGATAGTCACATTTCGAAAGCCTCAACTTTCCTTGCAGGTAGCGTCGAGTAGCTCAGCTTTTGTATTGCAGATCTTGCTTTCTCTATCCTACATTTGATTTCTAGGCAATTTTCGTTGACGTTCGTACCAAGGTACGTCTATGTTTTTACTCTTTCTATTGGTTGAACATTCTCTCTGATTCTTCCAATTTACTTTTCTTCATTAGAAATCATCATACATTTGGTTTTCTTAATTTTTAGTGAAAGGCGATATCTGTGACTTATTTCTGTGATTTTATTCATTAACTCCTGCAAGGTTTCATAACTGTCAGCGAATACCACCGTGTGATCCGCGTATCTAATGTTATTGATATTTTCTGCGTTAATTCGAATTCCTGCGAATAATCTACTACTTCTTGAAAGATTTCCTCAGAGTATATGTTGAACAGCAGAATAGTATACATCCCTGTGGTACCCCACGTTTAATTTTGGTATCATGGTATTCTCCTGCCTCTGTACGGATATACGATTTTGATTCCAGTAAAGACTTCATGTAGTTTTCAGCTACTTGTTTTTAGGTACTTATTGATAGCAGCCAAGGTATTGGATTGTAGCTTGCTACATGTGGTCCATTAAACGATTTGGGTGTCCTACCAAAAAGAGGGACAAGACGGATTTTTCACTATAAAACAAGAACCACAACAAGAGACCTTGTGTTAGCGACATGAGGTTTTACAAAAATTAATAGATATATAAAAAAATTATTAGTATTGGCAATATTATGGAAACAAATAAAAGATCCTACCTACATATACCATTCATAAGATTGAAAAGAAAAGTGGCTTAGAGGTTAGGATGGTTATGTTAAAAAGAATATTATAAGAAAGACCCTAAATATTGAGTGCTTACCCCAAGATTAGATTAAAGAATATGAATGGGTTTATTAACTAAAACTCCACAAATATCGTCTCCACTAATAAAATCGTCTGTTATTTTGAAGTGAAACTGACAGACGGAAGTTCAGAATTATCAACAAAAAGTTTTTTTTACGACTGGATGTAACAGAAATTTAATATACGGAGTATGAATACTGAGGTATCCAAAGAGTAAATAGGAATAAATAAATAGAATAGAAAAAGATTAATCAGAATATTTAGTTATCGAAAAGTTGAGCGCCAACCATTTTTAAAAGAAAAATAGTATAACAAAACAGAAAGTTAATACGTGAAAAAAACCAAAAGAAATTTAAATAAAATAATTATTTAAAGAAAACTGACAAACATGTGACGTTTATAACATTATAATACATCGCGCTTAAAGGCCCATACACAATACTCAGAGAGTTCCATTAAGATGTTAAACCCTGTCGAAGGTCGGTAAATATACTTATGAATCGGTGAATTGTGTGTAGTTATATTCTTGTAATTAGAAGTAAGTTTTTTTTAATAAACCATTTTTTAGAATTCGACTGTAATAAAAATACATTTTTTTTCGATTTGTTACCCAATCTGATAATGACAGGATTATAAACCAAAAATAAGAAAATATTATCTCATCAATATATGTACTTAAACCATAGTTTTGTTATCGGTATATCAAAATAAAAAGTTCATTATTTTTCTACACAATATTTTTACGACTTTTTAAGTCAACATTATATATAACACGCGTTGGGAAATAATGGAATAAAGATAAAATCTTATCGTATCATCTATAGCTGGAAAATAAGATATATTTGAAATAAACCCCATCCATACCATGTCACAACATTTTTATCACACCGTGAAGATAAGCATCATTTACAGTTTGCATATAATCGAGTATTATACTCTTGAAATCAACGTTGAATGTAATACATTGTAAATTTAATTTTATTTAAATTATATAAAGTGGTGCCAATGTCACCACTCAACTTTTAATACAAATAAATTGAAATAACGGATAATTTAGCACCCGCTGGTCTACAAAAATACAAATTGTTAAAAGTACCACAAAACAGCCTTCTAACTAGGAAGCATTACATGGGAACGATGTAATTAAGAAACGGTTAACCAATATTAACTGTTGGAACATTCAAGAACTGGATCTAAAAAAAATATCAAGCATTTAGAAAAGTTCGTTCAAACGGCATCGGCAGTGATATCGCAGTGCTAAACGAAATTAAAAATAAGGAAGACTGGAGCAGCTGTCTCGGCGAACACATATAGAGTCATAGTAGTGGCGTTAAAAAAATATTTAATTTTAAACTCATCATCATCATCATGATCTTTGGCTTGATAATCCTCCGTGGATCCTGGCCTGGTCTAAGATTAGTCGCCATTCTATTCGGTTTCTGGCAACTTGTTGCCATCTTCTGATCTCGTCGGTCTCAACTCCATCTAACCACCTAATTCGCGGTCGGCCCCTGCTTCTTCTTCCTATAGGTGTTCCTGTCATTGGTTTTTTAGCAATCATTGTTATCAGTGATTCGTATTATGTGTCCGACGCATCTAAGTCGCTGTCTTTTATGAACGTTACGATATCTGGTTCATTTAAGAGTTGGTATAATTCGAAATTAATTCTTATGTGTCACTGCCCTTGATCGTTTATAGCACCAAATATTTTGCGGAGTATCTTACACTCGAATATTCCTATATAATATATATATATATATATATATATATATATATATATATATATATATATAGCTCGAATATATGTCTTATATCCTTCTGCGTTAGAGTCCATATTTCCGCTCAGTATATGAGGACCTGCCTCAGCAGTGTTTTGCAAATAATAATTTTATTTTTTCGTTTTATATTTCTTGAGTGGAATTGTTGTTGGAGTCTATAGTATGCCCTATTCGTAAAGTTTATTCGTCTTTTAATTTAATTTTTAAGCTTTTTAATGACTTATGCAAACTCTTCAATGTTAGATGGTCTTTCGTTTGGGTTGAATATACTCCAATCACAATGATATCGAACTATTGACGCTTGAATCATTAAAAAAACCCTAATTTTCAGCAATTATATTACGCCATATTCACCTTCTAAATACTTTCATTTAATTTTCAATACAGTTACTGGCAAATTTCTGTGCAACCAACTTGATTTAAAAAGTTGATTAAAAAAAATTTTTTTTAATAATCAAAACTTTTCTCTTCAAATGATTTAAATCTGGATGGTAAGGCCGAGGTTAAAAAAAACATCTTTACTTTCTTAAAGTCCTTTCTCAATCATTTAATAAACGTCGATTATCTTGCGTTTTTTTAAATTTCAATTGTTAATTTTATACAATTGTGTAGGGAAAACATTCAGTCACATGAAAACAGATGTTTTCTGTATTTGTTTATATTTGTTTTGTTAAACTATCTATTCCACGAGGCGCAAAAATAATCCAGTAGTTTTACTTACACATTGTTTAATATGTTTTCCATTATTTTCAGGAAACACTTTTGACATAAGTGGGATGCACTTAATTTGTCCACTTGTACACGTAACCGTCTTTATTTTATATAAAAAATCCAATATCCTTTTCTTAACTATTTATTAGAATTCTCTGCTACTCGATTTAAAATATCGATATATTATAATTTATAATTCACTGGTCAGACACATTGATATGATGAAGAATACCTATTCTAGGAATTCTCTTCTTTTGGACAGAACCAAAACAATCCACATGACAATAAAGAAGAACATACAAATATTGGTATATAATATCAGCAGATTACTCAGATTTAAACAGAAGACGTATTCTTTCTATGGAGTTATACAAAACTAAAAATAAATAAGAAATTGTTCTGTTAAGTGACTAGAAAAAAGATTGGGCAACAATAAGACAAAGAAAACAAAAAGGTCGCGTAAAGTTAGAGATAGCTACATTTTCCAATAAGAAGCATGAATACTTTATGTTAATATCTTAAAAACTTCCACTTCTTTATTAATATATTATACTGGTAAGATATATTACAGCGATAGTTTATTTCTTGAGAGGTGAACTGACAACTATCCCTCCGTCTTATTTTTCCCATCCCATTAAGTCTTGTCCTCCACATTATGCTCTTATACCTTATATTTGTTTTCGCTACTTTAGTCATACTTTTGGTTTTATTAGGATATTTTCTCATTTCTATTCCATGTGATAATAAATCTGTGTTTTAGACTTTTTAAATCATTTTCAATAACATTACTACTAGAGTAGTCAATTCCTAGATATTTGAATTGGTGTGTTCTTATTGGCTCTCTAGCTATGGCAAAGTTCGCTACTATATGTTGGAATGTTTGCTGATTCGTTTGTTGTTAATTAGGTATCCCATTTTGAGAGCTTATGCCTTATATTATTTTAACCAGTAATAAATTAAAAAGAAATAAACTTACGCTGTCTTTTTGACTGATTCCTCCCTGTGTCTGATGTGGATAATATAATATTATTCTATGTTAATTACTATTTAACTGGGAATAAGCCACAATTAAAGATAAAAATACGTTTATTGACGTTTCAATTTCCACTTCGGAAATCGTTCTCAAAATACAAACAGTAAATTAAACAAATTTAAAATGCCACAAGAAAATAGCTTCAGAACAATATTATTCTATGTTGTTTCGGTTCCTTCTTTTATTTTTATTTGCGTTAGTTACATTTAAGCCATTTATTGTTTTATTTTAAACAGTGTGTCTGTTCTATATCGTTCTGACATGTTTTTTTGTCCCCGTTGTATTATTATACTTAATGTATTAGGTAATTCGAGGACGCCATTCATTCAATATGAATCGTTTTATTTCTATCTCATCTATCTCACTTTCATTTCTTCGAAGAAATGTTTCCCATATTTCCAGTTGTAATCTTTCTATTTGGATCTGCTCCAATATTCCCTATTTTCCCTTGATTTTTCGGTGGTCATCTTTTTTATATACATATCTGTGTGACTCCTAAAATACATTGATTTTGTACTTCAAATGTGAATTCTTATTATTGCTGACAATTTTTTGATTTCCTTGTAGAACCATGGTTTTATATTTTTGGTAGCGTAACTGTTATTTCTCCTATTGTTTCCTGTGCGACATAATTCCAAAACGGCAATTCTCCAAGTTCGGTCATATTTTTTTTAACTTGCCTGGAACCTTATTTTGGAGGCCTCTGATGCCTTTCGCTGACAATCATTCTGTTATATTTCTGTATATTTCTTGAAGCCATATTGTCAGTAATTTATCATTGTTTTCTTTCATTAGGATTTGGTCGTTCGAGTCGACCCACATTCAGTCAATTCAGCAAAGAAGCCGAGAAACAAATGATAAGATCCATTGAAGAATGGCGCAAAGAACTGAAATTAAAAGACTTCATCCTGTTGGGTCACAGTATGGGGGGCTTCTTAGCAGCATCCTATTCGATTTCGTATCCCAATAGAGTGAAGCATCTCATTTTGGCTGATCCGTGGGGATTTCCGGAACGTCCCCGAGAATACAATAATATTCCCCTTTGGATCAAAACGGTAGTGTATGTTCTGAAGCCCTTCAATCCTCTTGCAGGAATTCGGGTGGCTGGACCGTTTGGTAAGTAAAAGATGATTGTAGGTATTTCTTATGCGTATATAAAAACCATTCTTTTTGTAGGACCAAAGCTGATCAATACCATAAGACCAGACATTTCAAAGAAGTATGCCATGGCGCTAGAGGACACCAATCTAATACCAGAATATATTTATCAATGTAATTGCCAAAATCCCAGGTAAGATTTATGAAAATTGGTTTTTCTATAAGGCTCTTTTTGCAACTATTTTTATATTTTATGTATTACGGAATATATATTGTTACCTCCACATAGGAAGATCCAACCCGCGCATATAAAGTGTGCCAACTGTACTCCAAGAGGTGAACGTGTTTTTTTTATATAATTAAACGCTATCTCAGAATAAACAACGTACAATAGGTAATTTGTATCTAATAGGTAGATAGTATTTTTTTCATTTATGTTTAATACTTATGAAACTATTAAATAAGTTATTCAGGTGTAGCATAAACTGTTATTATGTAGTAAATTTATGTTGGAACTTTTACCTAACAGTAAATGGAAAAAAGAAAGATATCTTATATTTCTTAATAAGTAAACAATATATTTGGGCCTATTAACGAAAACGAAGTATGTAGATCCAGGTACAACCATGAACTGTACCAACTGTTCATAGAGGCATCGATCTCAGAATTCGTTAAACTTCAGAGACTTTGATGGACTGGTCATGTAGTGAAAATGAAGACTGTAAGATTGTCAAAAAGAGCCCTAGATAGTAAAATGCAGGGCGCGAGACCAAAAGGAAGGCCAAGGTAAAGGTGGCCGGATGAAGAGGCGGCGGACGCGCAAAATTTGCTAGACGTGAGAACCTGAAGAAGATCGGCGCGAGACCGGCAAGGTTGGAGGCATAGTTTGGAGTAGGCCAAGGCTCGATTTGGGATGTAGCACCATTTGGAGAAAAAGAAGTAAACAAACAAATGTAGAAGAGCTCAAAAAGAGCTTTTACAATTACGTAAATGACATTCACCAACATTTAAGAAGTATGTTTTAGATGAAGCAGCAAAAAAGCATTGAGTTATGGTGTTGCGGTTGCTACCATCATTGCGAGCTTAACACCCACTGAACTAATCTGGGCTCAGATGAATAATTTAATACTTTGGTATTAGTGTTTTAGTAGGACCTTGTTTTTACATGAAAAAGGATGATCGTCCTTGGCAGATAGCAAAAAAACACTTGAGTATTACTTATTTTAACTTTTGGATATAAAATCTAAATTGGTCTTATCTTGTCGAAGGGATATAATTTATTCTAGTAAAATATAAATTAGTTGGAACTCACAAGACTTATTTTAATCAAAGCTGATACAAAAATTAATTTTATAATAATTTATGTATATCTACTTACAATTTATATATGTTTAAATTTCTCCTTGTCTCAATCATGAATCATATCGAAGAAAACATTTTGTTAAGGAGTGTTGTTCGAAAAATATATAAGACTACCGAAATATAATACATGCGTGCTTATATGCCTATTCTGCTTTCATCCACTACTGGATGTAGAGCTCCCTTTAATCTTTACAACCTTCGTGGCTTGGTCTTTAGCTAATACGCTTGTGTTGTCGTGGTTATACCGACCACTTTTCTTTCTTATGTTCTCATTAATTCTTAACGTAGCTTATTCTACCATCTTCGTAACGTAACTGAAGTACCACCCTTTGAACGATGACCGACTTTTCTCTGGTCTCTGGACTCTGGTTTTACGGTTATTTCTGAATCCAATACTCGAGTTTACTTTTCTGCATTGTTTGGCGGTTATTGTTTTTGTTGTATCATTACAAATATTGAGAGTGGATAGTCTGTTGGTATGTATCCCATTTCGTATATTTTGTTGAAGATCTGTCAAATTTAATCCATTATATCGATTTTGTCATATTTTTTTCAATGTTTTAGCTTTTACAAATATTTCACAAAGATTTTTTGTTAAAGAAAAGATAATAAATTCATAGCGACAAGATTTCCTTTAAATCCCACATCGAGTATATCACTTTAATTGCGTTTTCAGTATATACGAGGTTTGTTTTTTTAGTTTTGCATATAGCCACTTAGAGGCCGCTACCAATAAAACCTTCCGATACAAATATAACATCAATATTTTATTGACATAAATCCAGAGTTTCATTACGATACAATAAGTCGTATACACACAGTGAATTTTTGAAATAGCAAGTCAGTTTTCGAGCAATAATTTTTAACAATTTTCGGATAGGATTATTCCAACAGCAATGTCTCGCTGAAATGGTTTCTGTGTTTAGGAATGAAGTGTCATACCAGTCAACTATGTCGCACGGGTATTGCCAATTTCAACGTGGTTGCTCCAGTCTCAACGACGACTACAGGCCAGGTCCACCCAAAACAGCAGTCACAAAGTAAAACATTGATGCGGTTCGTCAGAATGACCGTCGCGTCAGGATAATATACCAGGAGATAGAGGCGTCTTGGGACATTTCAAAGACCTCGATGCAAAAGATCCTACATGAAGAACTGGGTATTACGAAGTTCGTTTCCCGTTGGATCTATCATTTGCTCACAGAAGTTGCAAACACATTGCAACGGTTCAACAAAGGAAGCTCAAAAAACTGTTACTGGCGATGTAGTATTGTTACTGGCGATGAATCTTGGATTTACTTCTACGAACCGGAAAATAAACGCCAATCCGCTGTGTGGGTGTTTCACGATGAGGAAAACATAAGTTACGATCATTTTCTATGTCATAGAAAATGGTCGTAGCTTTTGTATCAAAATCTGGCCATGTGGCAACAATTACTTTAGAATATCGAAAAATGGTTACTTCTGATTGGTATATAACCATTTCTTTAACAGAAGTTATCGCGGAACTCCAACAACGCAACACACAACGGCCAATCAACCTACATCAGAAAAATGCAAGTACTCACAATGCCCAAAAGACAATAGAGTTTTTGGAGCTTCAAAACATCGAATTATTAAATCATCCACTGTATAGCCCCGACCTAAGTCCCAACGACTTCTTCACGTTCCCAAAGATCAAGAATTCAATACATGGTCACCATTTCCAGTAGCGAGAAGAAGCCATCGATTCCTTTAAAACAGCGATATTTTAAAAAGCCCTAAAATACTTGAAGTCTATATATTTTTTGTCTTAGAGGGTACTTTATTTGGGTACGCACGAATGCTAGAGGTGACTTGGACATGTGAAAATACTTAAGAGCGTAGGCACAAAATTTCGGCCAATACTTTTTAAATGCATTGATTTTTTTCGAATCCTGAGAAAACTAATAAGTATTTTTGAAAAATTTAAACGCAGAATGAAAGAATACTTTATTATCAAGGGCCGAAAATCCCTGAAAACTTATATAAGCTTTATTTTAGTAAGCTACAGGGGGAAAAAGAAGAGAAAATTAAGTGTGATTTTTAATTTAAAATATCTCATTCAAAAGAAACTGTTAGTTTATTCTAAGAGACTTTCGGCTCTCGGTAATATTGTAATTTTTCATTTTGCGTTTAATTTTTTTAAAAATATTGACTAGTTTTCTCCTGAGAAAACTAAAGGATTCGAAAAAAATAAATACATTTAAAAGCATTGTCCCGAAATTTTGCGCCTACATTCCTAATGGAAAAATGGGCTAAACTTAATAATTTTATGAAAAACACTTCAAACTTTTTTATTGTTTAGGTAATTTTTAGCTACTTATTTAGGGTATATTATCGTTTATTATTCAAAACATACTACGTTTGTATTAAAAACAGAATTTAACTTTATAATAATTATGTCGTGAAGTACTTACGTAACCTATTTACATAACCCATATTATAGCGTTTTTTATCCGTACTTAATATTTACAAAATAATTTCATTCAAATCGTTTTTTTTGACCTATATTAAGAAATTAATCATTTATCTACTTAATGTATTAATTTGTTTGCTGTGAATTTGCACGTGCCATCATTTAATCATAATTTTATCGGTTCAGGAGTCATATACACGGTGAATAATTAATGATAGGCTTTAGAGAAAATAAATCATAATATGTAAAATGAAAAATAATGAAAAGGTTTCGTATTTTAAGAGATATGAGTGTAAAAATAGAGAAAACCAAGTACCTAAAGACATATAAAAATGGAGTAGATATTTTCAGGCATTAAATGTCCTCGATGTAAAAGATATGAAAATAAAGTAAAAACGTATGTTGTGTGCATAAAGTATTTGTTCATTGTTATTGTTTTCACTCTTTTCGTTCATTATAATTTCGATCATTAAAGTTTAGTGTTATATGTATATAAATTTAGTGATTTAATAATTACTATTATTAAAGTAGGTTTACTGTGCATATAGGTGAAGGGTTACATAGGTTAATTTTACTTTGTATCTGTAAATATTATTAAAGTTAAGTAGGGATTAAATTGGGTTGTACGTACCAGATGTTTTATTAGTAGCTTTTTTTGCTTTCAGAAATTGAGCAACCCTTGCAGCAGTATAATACTTGCTTGCAAATTGGCCGAATCCTTCCTTAAGTCTAATAGGTCATTCTCCGACATAGCTTGCTAGCCAACCTTTAATGTTACATTTATATATTTCTTCTTCTTCTTACGGTGCCTATCCGTTCCGGATGTTGGCGATCAGCATAGGTATCCTAACTTTACTTGTAGGTATTCGGAATAGTCCTGTTGTAGACATATTGAACCACTTCCTTAGGTTTTGAAGCCCAAATATTCTTCTTCTCCCTGGTCCTCTCTTACCAAATACTTTGCCCTGAAGAATGAGTTGCAATAAGCCATATGTCTGTTCATTTCTCATAACATGGCCAAGATATTCTAATTTGCGCTCTTTGATTGTGTTAGTCATCTCGTATTCCTTGCTCATTCTACGTAGGACCTCAATATTAGTCTATATTCCTGGCTTTATTATATGGCTCCATTTCATCACCTTCATAGTTTCTACTTCTTGTTACTATTGTTATCTTGGTGCATCAAAGTACATTTCATAGTTTGCTATATTGGTAAAACAACGGCCCATTCCCATTTAATACATTTCTTGTTTCATTGGCCTGTCTTGTCAGGCCTCACCGACATAAAAGTACAACATAAACTTTGTATTTTTTATTGATAAAATTGAAACCCTATATACACTAACATTTCTACTAATAAAAATATAATTTCTCTGCAAATTTTGAAAAAAAAAAAGATAAAAAAAGTTTGCAGATATTGCAGAAAAAAGAGAATTTTTTTAAAATTCGGTGTCTTGCCTGTGTATTGTACAGCTAGTCCCTAAAAAAAACTGATACAACTCTTAGTAAGATTTGATCATTTTGGGCAGTGGATTTGATTGGTCTGACATTATATTATATTTATGATGACAGACGATAAAATAAACAAACAACAAACAATTGATTACGTGTGTTAATTCATAAATTGTAATAATTATTAAGGTCTAAGTTTTGATATTATTTTGAATTCCTGCATTTTATAAAGAATACATAAATGATAGTTTTTACATAAAATAGTTGATTTTATTATTATTAAGGAATAAAACAAACGACTTTACTCAACAATATATTAAAGCAAGAATTGTAACCAAATTAAAAGATAACTGGGCACTATCAGAGGCAGCAAAACATTTTAACATAAGCAGAACCACAGATTTTCTATTAATAAAAAATGGAGGGAACAAGAAACTCTCAAAAGAAAGCGAGGATCTGGAAGACCAAAACTGCTAAATTTAGGTATGTAAAAATAACATTAATATTTTTTTAAATCTCCATCGACATTGATAACAGCTTGTAGTCTTCGGTCCATCTGCATAAAAGGAACTATGAAATTGTCTTGTTCAGAGAGCTCTTCCCAAACCTGTTGTATACCGTGGCACGGCTCTTCAGCATTTTGAGGTATAAAATTACGCCGATACAACAGTAGTTTGTAATAACCTCCCACACATTATCGATTAGGATTAAATCTGGACTGTAGCTGGGCCATGGTAAGGTTTCGATGTTGTTATTCTGGAGCCACTGGTTTATTATATTTGCAGTGTGAACTGGACAATTATCTTGTTGAAGGATAAAATGATTTTCTGGATACAACTGTTCTATACTGGTAAACATGATGTCAGAATATTTAGATAAGTCTGCCCAAAAACCTGCTATCAATACGCCATACCATTCCCATTCCTCTAGATGAAATCCATTCCCATACTTTGGCGCCACAATAACCAGCTGCTTGATATCTATCAACGTATAGAGGATTAAAATTATTATTATATGGTCTATACACCCCAATTTTGCCGTTTTTAGAAAATTGAAAAAAATTTCTCATCTGTAAATATTACCCTGTCCCAAAAATCTTGATTTTGCAGCTGATGATTTAAAGCAAATATAAGTCTTAATTGCTTGTGTTGTGGTGTGAGAGCTTGATTTTTTGTTGCAGTTCGCTTCTTTGCAGTTCGCTACCTTTGGTCTTCCAGAACCTTGCTTTCTTTCGATAGTTTTCTTAATCTTTCCATCTTTTATTAATAATAAAAACTGTTGTTTTGCTTACGTTAAAAGGGTTCGCTACGGCAGATAGTGACCAACCATCTTCTAATTTCGTTACAATTCTTGCTTTTCGTTCTTTGCTAGCGTGTGGAGCCATTTTTTGAGATTGTAACAGAATAAGTTATCTAGCAAATTTTAAGATTTGGCAGTGACAGTATGTAATATTTACATATTACAAAATACACTGCTCAATTTTCTACAAAATACGCTTTAAGAGCCGTATCAGTTTTTTAGGAACTAGCTGTATATATAAAAGACAGAATTTGATTACCAATATTTTCTATTAGGACTGTTTTTTTTAAATTGTTTGGTAATTATTACGTTATTTTTCATTTAAAATGGAATATCTACTTTTGGGCTTCCTGTTCATATTTCGTTGTAAACTAAAAATAAAGGCAAAATGCAAAAAATATTGAGAATATTTGTATGCTTGTTTATTTCTAACAAATCTTGAATATTACAATTATATTGAATCAGCAAACGCTACTATTATAGAAATACACAACGGTACAATACTTTAAGAATATTTATTTCATTTTTATTTATTTTTTTTTTCGGAATTTTTCATTTTGTGCCTCACAGGCTAACCCGTATTTTCGTATAATTTCACTTCGCCCGTCCGCTGGAGGTTGCTAATATTTACTATCTTTTAGTGGCGAAGGTGCCTATCATGCCATGATGGCAGATTTTGGATGGGCAAAAAATCCAATGGTTAGACGGATCGACAAGCTCAGACAAGACTTACCAATTACTCTCTTATATGGATCTCGGTCGTGGGTGGACCATTCTGCAGGCGAAATTCTCAAAGAAAAACGAGTCAACTCCGTTTTCAAATTACAAGTAAGTGAAATGTATCAGACCTTACTAAATAAATAAACTGTATTAACATAACCCAACGTACCAAACCACAACGTTGAATGAGAAGTAGTATGATTTGCAGAATCAATAAAAACGAAAAGGAAACCCGAAGAAAATATAACACACAATTCTAATTAGACGATTTAGAGAAACGTTACCTAATTCTTCTTCTTCTTTATAAGCAATTCTGCTTGTTCATTGGCGGATTAATACCTCTATGTGTCTCTTTCCATATATTTATAACAACACTATTAGAATGTACTTCTACACCAATTTGATTATTGTAAAATGACTTGCAGTTTGACCAAATCAATTCAATACCGTTGAATTCGCAGTGATAAGAAGGTACTCTCAACACTTCATGGCCGTGTTTTCTAGTAGCTCATCAATTATATACACACTCTCTTTACTGTTAATTTTCGCTTGTGATAATTCAAATTTTGTGAGTTTTGCCTTATATTTGATCTTTTGTGTGTCAACGAGGTCATAATTTCCAAATAGTAGAAAGTTGCTTTTCTAAAAGCACACTGTGTTATGGAGCATTATCCAACACAATTAATCTTCTAAATTGGGAATTAATTGTTCACTTATCCATTTAGTGAAAATTTGATTCTTAAAATAATATACTTGCTTCAGTAACAAATCCTTTCTAAGAACCAGCGTGAACAATTATAAAACGTTTACTATCATACCCTTTTGGTTTACCTGCACTTTTAGCATTATTGTCTTACCAGGAAATTGTTTTATTTACTTTTGAAATACCAGCCAGGCCTGGTATCAACCTGGGATTTGGCCCTTTTTTCGAGACGGGATGTGTACGTTCCCTCAAAGTGGCATCCTATATAATAATATAATGATCTGATAGCACAGAAAACGTTCTGAAATTTTTAATCCTTTTGGATAATTTAAAATTTTAATCACTATATACCATTATACATCAGAAGTTTTTGATTCATTGTAAGTTTGTTTATTTCTTATTTCTTTATGCAAAAATGGTTTCAGTTAAATTGATTAAAGCTTTGCAGAGAGATAGATTTGATAATCTGATCAAAAGTATTTGGTGTCCAAAGACTGCGAAATCAATTGTTTCTGAGTTATAGAGCTTCAAAGTGTTTTTGACAGGAAAATATGGTCTCTCTTACCATATTCGTGTTTATTGAGATTTAGATGCCGTATATTGAACGTGTGGGACGACACGTTTCCAAATTCATGATTTTGAAAAAAACCGACATTTTGAATCTCTAACTCTTTGCAAAGTTTTAGCCAATTTAACTGATACCTACATAAGATACGTGCCGGGGACCTTTGAAGCCCCTTTTTCTTTATCCAATTTTGAAGAGTTGTCTCACAGCAGTTCATGTTCCGACCGGTTGTTTCCAATTTCTTTCTTATTATTTCTATTATAGGTATTTCATTGCTTCTGTAGCAATCGTATATTGTGGTTTTCAATTGTTTTATAAGTGAAACATATCTAAGTCTTAAAAATTTGTAGTCGCATAGCTTCTTACGATGATAGTATGCGTTTTTAACTATTTTGTAGAGACTGGCTGAATGACAATTGTCCAAGCCAAGCAAAAAAACAACTATTTTGTATATAGTTGAAAGTGGAATTTCTGTTAAATCAGAAGTTGCTTGTACCAACAGTTTTTCCTCGAAACCGAATTTTTTTGTGGATTTTTGTAGATTCTCAGATTTCTCGAGCAAATACACAAAAACTCGTTCTGTAAACACAACTGTTACTTTGCGAAAAGAAAAGCAATTAATCGAAAAAATAGTATAATTGAGACTGAGTTAGGCCAAATGATTTGCACACACAACACAAAGAATTTTATGAACATTTCTCATACTTGCAATGGAGGATTTAACGACAAATTACTACGTATTTATAAACCTTTATATTTCAGGTGGTATCAGGTGCTGGCCATTACGTTTACGCCGACAAACCAGAAGCTTTCAATCAAATAGTCCTGGATGCATGTGCTTACACCGATTCCGAAGAAAAACGTCCCTTAGCAATAGAATCCGGTAAAGGAGTAGAATCAGATGTACCAGAAAGTGATATCAAACAGTGATTATTTAATTTTGTATTATATTCAGGAAACTAATCTATAAAAATAACTATTTATTTTATATATCGTGACTTTAATTAATTGTACGACTAAGTTTTCCTAAAATCATCATTGCAGATCTATCAATTTTAAGCTATTGCGACCACATAGTGTTGTAAAATCTCTCAAGTAGAAGAATAATAGTAATAATAGTAATAACGATAATCATGCTAGAGTTAATGAACTTATTATTATATTGAACATTTCAATTTCTTTATTCGACAAAATACAAAAAGTTGCTATTTTCTATTTTCGTATAGAAATTGTTCTATCTCTTTCTAGATATTTTAACTTATCAGTAGTTAAAAAATAATCTCATGCCATTGATAAAATACTGTGGTAACGATAAATGTTTTATTGTGTTTTGTGCATATAAAATACATTAACAATAATAAAGATTACACCTACTACGCTTGTATTGAAAATACAAGTTTTTACAAGAATAAATACATCACAAAAATTTTGATTGCCATATTATAGCACGTCTATTACATTGCCTTCTCATTGATGACGTACAACGAAAGTTATAAAGAAAAATTCTAGAACTTTTAACAATGTTGTTTACTTTAAAAAATAGTTACCATTATTAAAAAAAAATTTATAGTTGATAAGAGAGCAAAATTTTAAAAGACATTCAAAAGCTATCTACCCAAAAGTTCGTTATATCAGGTATTCAATGTACCTACTGACTAGTAACCGTCAAAATTAACATGAAATAAGTAAACAAATAAGTATTTAAAAAAGTTTAAAAAAAATCTATTAACATCGAAATAATGTAAAAAATAGATTAAGTTGTAAAAAATAGATTAAGTTATACTCGGTTTGTGGATCCCAGTTCCAACTATCTAGTGAATTTAGTAATTATTTTTTTGCTTCGTTGGTAAAATTTTGACGTCGACAAGAAGTGGCTGGAAATTACTACACAACTTAGCAAACACATATTAATTGTAACTTAAAGGTAAAAAAAATATTGATATGCAGTTTATTAACGAAATAATACTACAACAATTAAAACCAAGGTTAAAATGTTTTTTTACAAATGGAAAGATTAGTAGTTACCAAGAAGTTTTTGCGCAATCACCATGTATTTGGTGTAAATATAGTAGGTACTCCCACTGCCAAAAACTTAGTAAATAAAATAAAATTTTAAAACTAATTACCGATCAATCAATATTTTGCCATTCAGAATAATTTTCTTGAGTTGTATACATTTTTGCTATTTGTAGAACACATATTATAAAAGATACTTACAGTCTTGGTAAAATATTGATAACAAAAATAAAATTATTTATTGTAAAAAAAATAAAGAATATTTTGGGGAAATAAATTCGACAAAATTAGGCCATCAATTACGACATATTTCATTGTTATGGTATTTTCGTATGATCCAACATAAACATCGTTTTTTTAGATTGCAAAATAAGGCTGTATAATTAACTACGAAATCAGAATTTAGTAAGGCAATACTATGAATTAGTCTACAATTGACACCGTTATGTTTGACATTCTAGAATTGCAATATAGGTTTTTTTACTCACACAACTGTATAGACGAGTTTGACAGTTGAAGTGTGTAGTATGAGATATTACAAAAAGATTCTCATCTAGAGATTCATTAGTGGAACTATTTTTAAATAAACAATCAAAACGTCAAACTCATTATTTCGCTTATAACTTAAAAACTTATTTATTTAGAGATTTGACGCCAACAGACAACTTTGTTTTGGAAAAAAAGATACACAAAATGGGATATGCTAAATTAAAATCGGTTAATAAACAAAATAAATATTGTAAAATGGCCAACAAAGTCGCTGTTTTTGAATATTGTTAATAACTTCTTTATTAAAATTTGTTTAAATGTATCTGAAATTTAGGGTCGTTTTTGAGTTGTGTACAAAAGATGGACGACTGGTTGAATAGTTTTTAAATTTAATTTATCAATTTAATTTAATATATCAAACCTGTCGATACAGTTTTGACGAGAAAAGATTTATTTTTTACTCACTTAATTGGTCTAAAGCTCAGTGAAGTGACTATATCAAATTTAAGTATTAAAAAACACCTAAACAAGTGTTAAAAATAAAAAATTAAACAGTGTTGTTATCTTTGGAAATAATTAACGCACAAAAGATAAATCATTTGTTGATTGAATTAAAAAAGAAAAATAATTATTTATACACCTACTAACTTTCTCCAAGTAATTTTTTTAAGTTCCTCGCATAAAACGAATTCCACTAGACTTTTTTTCTACGACAGAAGTCATTGTCTTTTTAAGTTAATGTTTACAATTAATTAATGGCACCATTGAATTCTGCTAATAAATAATTAATATATTTGTTATATTCGCTTTATTGTATTGTTTTAAATTATGTCAGGAGAAAGGGCTGTGATACAGTACAAGGATTGCAAATAAATGTTTTTGATATATTATGTATTTTAATTTATATATTTTCACTATGTGATACATGGGTGATAGCTAGGACCGATTTATGGAGTTTCCCGATCTCCTATTTATTTCTATTCATAATTGAGAATAAATGTAACATGAATTCTAATTTAAAATGTCCAAGCGTCTAATGTAAAAATCAAGTGGAAGCCCCAGTTCTGCTCAACATAATTTGAAAAGCATTCATTCCAAAAGAAATACTTTCGATTCCAAAGAACCTGCAACCGGTTTTAACAAATGCTTCGAATTAAAGAGCATCCTCAAACAAAGGGTGAAGTACATCCTCACCAGCAGTTACTACCATAGGATCGATCCTCCTCCTCATACCTTGAGCCCTTGTCGGGGCGTAGGGACACTCTAAATATTGCTGTCTCTAAGCTTGTTGTCTCCATTGTGGCTGCGGTCCTGTGCCATATGGACGACTTCTTGTAGGGATTTTCCCGCCAGAGACTTCATTTGGTCTGCCCATCGTGTTGGAGATCTTCCTCTTGGTCTTCGGCCTTCTACCTTTCCTTCTACTACCAATAGTTCCATGGTCCTGTTCTTCTAGCTATGTGGCCGAAGTAAATTACGTTTTAGTCGGCACGCCCTTCTAGTAGGGATCTATGGAGGAGTATCACAGAGACGCAAGCCCTTATCTCTTGCCGTACTGCTCCACCATAGGCCGATCAGACACCAGCATATTCTAGTCTAAGCCGCAGATTCATCTAGAATTTTAAACTGCTCCGGTAGCCTTTTTATTTTTCTGTACACCGAGCTGGGCTCGAACCCATCCCGAACCTTTGCGTGAACGATGAGAATCGCCGCCTAGCCGCTTGCTATCGACCGACATTTTTTAATAGCCTATCTTTTATATGAAGCTTTTCCGGAATTGAAAGGTTGGTTCTATGTTCTGTCCAGGACACGCGTAGAATTTTCTTCTAGGCCCACATTTTGAAGGATTCGATGTTACTCCTATCGATTTTTTTAAGAGTCCATGTTTCAGCTGCGTATGTAACAATGGGAAAAATAAGGACCTTGACGAATCTGAGCTCAGTATTCCTTGTTATTGTTGGATCTTTTCATATTTTAATGAGTTTAGTTGTTGCGGTTCGGGCCATTGCTAGTCTACGTTTAATTTCTGCCACTTGGTGTATGTGGGGTAGATTATTATTATTTGCTCTGTCTACAATCATTATTTTTGTTTTTCTGGTGTGCTAAATCCGAATTCTTCGCTTATCAGGCTGCCGTCAGTGATGGTAATCATTTCGACTTATTCGCTGCTATTAGTGTGTCTTCTCGTATCACAGTTGCTGATTTTCTGTCTCATATGATTTCTTCATCGTTCACATATCACGTCTCTCTTATAGAGCAAGTATTCTTGTAAACAGACGAAATCCAGTAGAAACAGGCCACATAATTATTGTAATCAGATGGATCAAACTAAAATGTGACAGAGGGGAGATGAGTACAGAGAAGTCTTAAGAAAAGAATTTGTGGAACATTATCAACAAAAATATTCCGACATGAACACAATTAATAAAGAAATGCAACGAAAGCTCTTGAAAGCAGGATTGACTGTGGAAAAGAAAACGAAAAATAAAGAAGACAGAAGGTTGATGGAAAAGCGACGCACATTTTCTAAGCGAAGGAAAGCGAAACACCGATGGTTTCAAAGGATTGAATAAACAAATAAAGAAGGGAGTAAAGGAAGATTTAAGGATTTACAATGAAAACAAGGTAGAAAAAATAATAGAGAAGAACTGAGTCCTGAAAGGCTTAAGATAATTATTTCAAGCTCCGGAAAAAGTAGATCTTAAGATGAACTTGAAAAAAACAAAAATATTGACAAATACACCGAACATTAGAGAAATATCTTTGAACGACATAAATTTAGAAACAGTAAGTGAATACATCTACCTGGGACAGATAATGAAAGTTAACAAAGAAAATCAAACTGCCGAAATTACCAGAAGAATAGGGTTAGCGTTGGAAAACTGAGTTGGATCTTGAAAAGCGCTAAAATAGAACAATATTGAAAACCAGAATTTACGATCAGTGTAACCTCCCTATACGCACGTTTGGTTCACAGACGTGGACACTCACCAAGTCTAATATGGATAAAATATTAAAGGCACAAAGAGCGATGGAAAGATCAATGCTCGGGGTGAGACTTATAGACAAAAAAAAACAAACAAATGGATTAGAAGCAAAACCAAAGTAAAAGGCGCAGGAGAACATGTTGCCAAATTAATGACACTTTTTTATTCCATTCCACGTTTTATTTATGCCTTCTAATATTTACGGTTTTTGTTGATTGTGTTACGCTATTTATTCCTTTGGAGTGTACTCTGAGGAAGATAATCAAGTGGTTTTCCCTTGCCTGTCGATCGTAGGTTTACTCGGTTGAATCATTATGTGATACTCGCATATGAGTGTCGATATCCAGTTAAGAGCCTCATTCCACTGCACTCTTGATACAGCAATGGCATAACTGCTGTCCTATGCCATTCCTCAGTTGATCCACGGGTGTTTATTTGGTAAGACCTAGATTAAAAATACCGACAAATCGATATTTACTTTCTACCTATCGTCATTAATAAAATCTGACAGAAGAACAAGAGGAATCAAATCAAGCCAAAAAACTTAACAAACAACTGTTTTTAAAGCTTCTGAACCACCAAAGTTATACAACTTTCGTTAAATAGTAGACAATTAATGTTTCTTCGTCAATAAAATATGGCACAGTCCTAACAGACTATGACATTTCAATTTCTTTAATTTTAAAAGTTGTAACGAAGCTGTACTTTCAAGTTAACCCCATGTGTAGAGATTATTTTTATGGCTCTGAATACGTCAAGTGTGTATGCTTAAAAATTCCCCTTAATAAATTATGTTTGGGTTAGAATAGTTATAAGTTCCCAATCACTTTTCAAAATTTAATTAGTTTTGGCCATGATTAAAGTAAAGTAGTAAGACATTCTCATGGAAACAGAACACCCTTTTTTCAATTAGCTTTGGGTAACTTATAAAAGAGTAAAACCCAATTTCAGTCTCAATTGTCAGCCAGTATTATAAGTCTGACTATAATATAGTTTAGTTGTGATTGAAAACTCACATATTATGATGTGATAAGTTTATATCATCCTCTGTTTGTTAATTTACTCCGTATAAAGTATAATTTTCTATCTTCCATACGGTTGCTTCTCTGAAGCCGATAACGGACAGTTCAATTTTTTTTGTTCTACCATCTGATTTCTGCCGACGGCGTTGCGGCACTTCAATTCGTATTTTGGTTTACTATAGAAGGGATTCCGACCGGGTATGTATCTTTTCCTTTTGTTTAGACATCTGGTATTCTCTAGGCCGATCGCCACGTCTGCGAATGTCGTCGAACTGTAATATGAGTGTTGAGACTAGTTTGATGATTTTTTTGCTTTATCCTATTAGTATTAAGTATATGAATTATGGAAATTCTCTGGTTTTTGGTAGCATAATTTTAAGATAAACGAAACAATGACATATCAAATTCGATTCCATCGTGCAGCCTTTGATCTTTTTAATTATCATTTTTTTGTGTCTGGAAACTTTAACTAAATTAATTTACGTTTACATTTTTTAGTTAAAGACTTCAATCCGTTTTAAACAAGATTATTAACAAAACAATGGCCATTATCTATTTTTTAAGTTAATATGTATTTAATTTCTTAGAAGACTAAATAAATATATTTTTGAAAAGTTTACTATTTTCTGCGCATTATTTTATTGACGATATAACTTTTTTTACAGATTATGGGTAATTTAAATTTTTATAGTTGTTTTTGATCATTCGTTGATATGATTTCTGACGTATATTTTTTATATCTTAAAGGAATGTTAATCTAATGTTTAATTTATTTAATTTCGAGTCCTTTATGACTCTCAGGCTAAGAGTTATTGGCGCCCATTTTGTGTTTACATTTTGCAGTTTAACTGTTTTCAGTGTCTCTTGTTTTTCTTTTGTCAAACTGTTATCAAATTATATCTATCGTTTATCTATCTGTCTTTGATCTGTTATTATTCTATCATCTATATCCTTACCAATAATAAAGCTCCCAAACTGAGCAACGTGTTCTTCATTAAGTCTTGGTGAACGATCAGCTTTTTATTTATCGACTTTTGTTACAGACGGGGAGATGAAAAAGGACTAAGGTGAAATAGTTCGGTATGAAATCTTTTATAGATTAGATTTTCTTCGTGTACCATTCACTTGATACCTTACTGAACTTTTTCTTTATACTTAATATTTAAACCATACTTCCATATATAAGGTACAAAAATTATCTACCAGTGTTTTTAAGCGGCTTATAATTTAGATAAAACAACAAATTTATTATTTTTAATTTTTATTTCAGACGTTCAACATAGTTTTAATTTTAAGATATTTTATAAGAAAAACTTCAAACATAGACCAATAATCCAAGAATAAACCAAGAAAATTGTTTTATTCTAATGTATCACACAGGAACTATCACATTTAAATTAAAATAGTACATTTAAATAATATTTGTATAAAAAAATAAAGCTGTAGATATATACTAGTTTTAAGCGGCCTCCAAGGAAAATTCTAACGAAAGTAGACTATTTCGTTTCTTTTTGAATGGTAACAAGCCACTTATGTTCTCATAAGTGCTCAACTTTGACAGTCTCAATTAGAATTTTCCTAGGCGGTTCTCTGTAACAAATTAGGTGTAACATGATTTTGATTCTTTTTAAATTGATTTGGAAATTTCCAACAGTTTATTACTTTATGTGCCCTGTAGACGGGGACGGGAGTGGCGGCTAGTACTGATAGCCAGAAATAGAGTTCATCAAAACATGTTTTACTTTAGTGGACGTAATTTTACTGAATATTTTGGGAGTAGAAATATCCCTACACACGATGAAAGTAGAGGAAGAGTAATTGGCGGTGACTACAATCTTCGCCTGCATGAACATTTAGATTGGTATAACAGAAACTTAAATCAATAAAAAAACATCCAAAGATATGTAACTTTTGTTACAACACCGCAGAAAATCAATTAAAAACATCTTAATGAATGAAAACTAAAGGAAAATGATATCAAACGATCTAAAATTACGTTCTTACAATGAATTGGAGTGATTTCATTGATAACCATTGAACCTCGATAGTCATTTCGCAAACCGGTATGTATTAGGCACCTATTGGGAAACTGAGTACTATGATGGTAGGTTTAAAAAATAAACATTGCCATTTATTATATACAGCAGAGTTGATCGCAAAATAGTAGTCGAACATGAATTATAAGAATATATGTGCAAATTGACAAATAAAGAAATTAATAGAAAAAGAGGCCATTGAAGGAGAAAAGACGAGAATAAGTTTTCATTAGATTAGTTTCATATGTTTTAATGGAGCAGTAAAGGAATCAAAAGATTTTTTTGTTTATTTTTGATAATATTTTCGTTTTTAAATAACGGCCTTCAAGAAAAATCCAAGCTGAAGGAGGATCAAAAAATAAATGGTTAGTTGGTAAAGATCTATAACAAGACTTTCAACTTTTAAGCCTTAATTAAGATTGCGTACTGACCGTACTGTGGAATACAGCATTTTAAAGCATTAAAAATAATCGACAGATGTGTAAATATCACTAAAGATTTTGGTCTGGCCAATTTACTTAAATATATTGTAAAACCGACGGTTTTTCCGTTAGATTCAAAACGATTTATCCTCCTTTTCCTTATTTTCTATAAAATATACACCAATGATGCACCACGTAACGTCGACATGCGGGTGATGTTGCTACGTTGCTCAAGGAAGAAATTTTAGGTAGATGGGAAATTCTCTTGATACCTTAAAAAACCTGGATGTACAATATGTTAAGAATTCTCTGAAGACGATCCCACAAACACAAATTGAAGAGAGAGCGCCTAGAACATTCACTTGAACTAAAATAACTGGGTGTGAAATTGGCTATAATATTATCTTTTAAAAGTCACTGTTACGAAAGAAAATGAAAAGTATCCTCAAGAATTAACAATACGCAAACTATCTGGAACAAGTAAGGGAGCCCAATCCAACTATCTTTAACAAGTAAGGGAGCCCAATCCAACTGTCTTCCGCACATATATCTTGACACCTTGTTTCAGTGTGAAGCACGTCTGCACATAACCACCAGGTTGACCTAGCTAGATGATTTGGTCAGAATAATTCGAGGGTGTCTAAAACTCACTCCTTTACATATCTAGCAGACCCAAACTCAAAACATCCTTTAAAACTTAAGTCTTGTAAAAACTTAATAAACTGCACAAAGCCAAGTTAAAATACACCCAGGTTCATCGGAAACAACTGTGGGAACGAGTGCTCACACAGTTGACACCAAAGAACCTAGAGACGAGCTGGCATCATAGTATGAATTATCGTACTCTACTTACAGTATTCAGGTAGATTTATATTAAAAACAGGCACAAGAGGATGTTAAAAGATGGGGTTACACAGGGGATCACAGTGCCTTTAGGGAGGTACAAGACAACCACCATCTCCTCAACTGTCTGAATCTGTAAGAATGCTGCGCGCTAATGGCCATGGCGAAAAAAGAGCCATCAATGTGGTGGAGTATTTAAAAAATATAATTTAGAAGCCTAGGTACGTACGCCTTACGACACATGTAAATAAAGCATTTTTAAACATTTACAGACATCATAAAATACTTTTAGGCAGAAAATTCGTATATTTTATCTATACTTTCTATTTACAGTCTCGTATTTATTATTTGCATACCACTAAAATCATCATCTTCTACTAGTCCCTCTATTTTCTTATCCCAATCGTTTTCATTATCACAATTTTTGTTGTTATCTTCTTTTTCTTCGGAATTACACGTTTCAGAATTATCACATTGCTTACATACTTTACAGACGAGTTGGTTAAACAATACTGATTGATCTGCATTGATGTGATGTCCAGCATTAGGTAAAATCTGAAAAAGGAAAAAAATGTTAAAAAATTTTCACTGTAGATCGTAGATAAAGGAGTCGTTTGGCCGTAGACATTTCTACACTGCAGCCTGTAAGATATTTTTTGCATATTCTATATCTTTGTTTAGGGCTTTTGGATAGGTTTTAGCGCCTTTTGTTGATCCTTCTTTAAAGGCGCCCACTCACCAAGAAGGAAGAATGCGCAATTAAGTCTCTGCATGTTTGCTGTAAGGTAAACCCGTACGCTCCACGCCGGCATACACCAGTACTTTTGCTTTCAGTTTAGAAGTACGGTTAAAGTGAACATGACGTCAAAAAACGATCTTTTATTAATGGCAGTGGCGTGTGTTTGTATTAAAGAAAGGTGTCGTATTAAAAGAAAACCAAGGTCGCAATGGACAAAGGCTTGGTTACAAAAACGAGCTACGTACTCTCATGTCAGTTTACTGGACGAATTGCGACTGGATTCATCAGATTGGCATAATTACTTGAGAATGGATCAAGATACGTATTTTGAACTATTATCTTTAGTAACTAAAGGCTATAAAGCCATAAAAGGCTAACTTCTACATTAAGATTTTTGGCAACGGGAAGGAGCTATGATGACTTAAAATTTTCAACAATAATTTCAGCTCAGGCATTAGGTCGAATTATTCCGGAAACATGTGAAGCAATATGTCGTGTATTACAAAAGGAAGTAATGAAGGTACGTTGATTTGCAATGTACATTTTTTTTTTCATTAAAAAAAAATCTTAACTATATAAAATTCCTTTTTATTGAGATTTTCAATAAAGACAAAGAATTGAAAACACAAAAACTGAAACTAGAATCGGTACAGATCATACTAAAAATATTAATATTTCAAAAAAAATATCTTTTACAAATTGCAGAAATCAGTATTATTAGAAAAATTCTTATAATATGTAGCAACGGAATTGCTACATTGCGGAGTGTTGACCCATTGAACTCGATATCTGAATATTGACTTGTTATTGACTTTCACATTGAGGTAATGCAGACACAAGTGGCATATTTACCGAAAGAATAGAATTATCATTAAGCCTTCCTAATTCTGCATTGTAAAGTATATCATTAAACAACTTTTCTGCAAAAATCCTTGTGTTGGTAGGTCTTCTTAATTTGCAAGCTATATTCTTTCCTAATCGATCACTGTATGCTTTATTTTAAATCTGCCATAAACAGGGATAACTTCTGTATAGCTCTATGAATTCCGTAATAAACTCTCTTGGCATGCACCTTATATCACTGCAACATCCAACGAACAGTCGTACAGTACAGCACTGATTGAAAATGAAACATGCAGAGACTTGTTGCCCATACACTCTCATTCTTCCCGCGCGATGATAATTGCACACGCTAAAAATCAAGACAATCCTGATTTTGAGAGGCATGGTTGCGCATTCCACATTTTTCGCCATACACACACACTTTTAACTGTACCCCGTGCCATGCACATTCAATCCTTTGCGCTTCCTTCTGAGTGAGTAAATTTTTTCCTGGCTGAGCCGCTCATGGTCGCTCGATGGACCTTTTCCGGTCCTTGCTGTTGCTAACTACTTTCAATTTCGGAATTATTTCTAGTTCCACAGTTACGGGATGATTAAGGCTTCAATAACTTATTTGGCGCGAATCTAAATTGTAGAAAGGCGTCAACGACGTCCTAAAAATGAAATATTTTAAACATATATACTGACTATTTTGGAAAGAGATTTTTTATCGCGGACTACCTACGGAATGGGTTGCACAGAGGTGGGAAAAAAAAATAAAACCGACTGGAATGTACAAAATAATCCATTGAAAAGTTACATTGAGATTACATTTTTTAGAGGATGCAATTATTTTTTGATGTGTGGGGGTGGTTAATATAAGCTTAAGTTCAGTTTGTGGAGTTGCCACCCTTGTCCCCCTCCGCCATATAGGAAAAAGTTGGACAAAGAGTTTTCGTACTGTATGAATATTTTGTAAAACATTTGTAGTAAATTAAATTGTCTACAACTTTATTTTTATTACTTTTAATCGTGAAATTGAAAATAAAAAAGTTATAAGCAAAAATAACTGAAAATGTTTGAACAATTTTTTTTTTCTAATCATGTAACAATAAAAATAC
Source organism: Diabrotica balteata (assembly GCA_918026665.1). Taxonomy (NCBI): domain Eukaryota; kingdom Metazoa; phylum Arthropoda; class Insecta; order Coleoptera; family Chrysomelidae; genus Diabrotica; species Diabrotica balteata. Next base: position 54,333,447 of record OU898283.1, read on the forward strand.
ATCAGAGCATTATTATAGAGGGTTTTTTAACGAATAATTTTCACTACAAATTTGTTTAATTCCATTAATTTCTCTGGGTTTTACAGCACTTAAAAGTTGACCGGATTCTTGAATACTAGTAAAAATACTATAAAAAACGAGGCTTAATTTTCTATTATATAGTTTTTTATTCATATAATTCATCATTTTGTTAACATTACTATCTTATTATTAATCTATAATCACCCATTTTCTCTCTCACTCACCCGACCACCTATGAGATAGAGTATGAATAAAAAATACATATATTGTATATATTTTTTAGAGCGCTGAAAAATTTATGTAATTATACAAATTAGTAATGAAAATTATTCTTTGAAAAATCCTCTATAATATTGCTTTTATGTCATTTAATTTTAAAATGACTAGAAAAAAAGTTAGAAGAACCAAAAGAAAATTAATTCAAAAATTTATTTTTGTTAATTTTTTAGTAACTTTTTTATTTTCCAGTTTACGATAAAAAGTTGTAGAAATAAAGTTCTTGACAATTTAATTTGTTACAAATAATTTTTTATCAAGTTTTTTTAGGATTGCTAGTTTGCGAGATACAGCGCGAAAACCCTTTGCACACTTAGTCAAAGAGGGTGGGTATTCAAGAACCCGGTCAACTTCGGAGCGCTGTAAAATCCAGAGAATTATTAAAATTTTAAAAATTTGTCATGAAAATTATTCTTTGAAAAACCTATAATATTGCTTTGATGTCATTTGATTGTAAAACTACGAGAAAAAAGTTATAGGACCCAAAAGAAAATTTGTTCCAAATTTTTTAGGTGTTTTTATACAACTTTTTATTTTTCATTTTACGAAGAAAAGTAATAGAAATAAAGTTGTAGACAATTTAATTAACAACAAATAATATTTGATACAATTTTCTGTAATTAACATTTAAATGGGAAGAAGCCATCAATTAAAGGTTAAAGTAAGTTTATTGACGTTTTAATTACTTCCACTTTGGAAATCGTTCTCAAAATACAAACATTAACAAGAAAATAGCTTCAGTACAATATTGATTTTCTGTAAGGTTGCTAGTTTACGAGATACAACGCGAAAATCCATTGCACCTTTTTTTTTCAAGATGGCGGTCGGTGGATAAGGTTGAAGCCACCACAAACTTGAACTTAAGTTTATACTTACCTCCCAGATCAGAAAAATAAAATCGCCATGGACTATAAGGCGTCAGTGACGTCCTAAAAATGGAGTATGTGAAACATATATCCTGACTAGTTTAAAAGTACAGCTGTCTTATCGCGGGCTACAGACGGAACAGTGGATTACACAGAGGTGTGAAAAAATAAATTAAACGACTGTAATAACATATTGCGCAACCACACACTGCGTGGAGTAGTAAACGTAGTCCCATGCTTGTTTATTAAGAAAATAAAATATGTTTATTAATAAAATCAAATCAAATCGAATATATTGAAATCGAATTGAATCGATTGGGATCGAATCGAATCTATTTTAATCAAATAAAATCGATTGGGATCTAATCAAATCAAATACATGAATTTAAAAACCATCGCTCCGTGCATAGACGTTAAGAAAGCTATGCTTTCCCTTCTCGGTCTCTCCCGGAGTGCAAAATCCCGTTTTTATTAAAGACGAAACCTAAGAACAATAAAAGTGCATATATGTATAAGATACCATGACATAATGTTGTGCCTCAGGTTTCTCATACTTAAATAAGTATTAATGTTAGTTCTAAGATGATTTATTTCATTCCATTTCGCTTCTGTAATTCTGATCTTCTTAAAGTGCAAGTTTTTATAGTGTAAAAAGACTCTTATTACGTAGCACCTTTTATGGGGATACTGTTTACTACAAAAAATCCTCCATCTTGGTGAAGTATAGGCGTGATCTTTGTACTTTTTTTCGGACTACTATTACTATTCATATAAAAGACTTTATATTAGTTTATCATACTGAACCTTATCAAATTCTTTATTGTAATTGTAGCATTTTTTGTCCACTCTGTATATCATATAAAATCCCTAGGGTTTTATTTAACATTTCAAATTGCTTCCTAAAATTTTCTAAAGAGAATAAACAATCCAATTAATTACTTACACTGGCAAATGCCCCTAAGCTTAACCAATCGCTGTTTTTTTCTCATCTGATGATTACTCTGTCACTCCCGCATGGATTTTAAAATTATATATGAATTAAATAAACAACAGCCCGCTTAAGATTCAACGAAGTAGAATATTGCGTTTAAATTAAATTGTCCAATGAAATAGGCGATAGGGCAGGTAATGGGGAGTGTTTGGAAACTAGGATCGCATCGAGGAACATTTGAAAGAACACCGCTTTGTCGACATACTTTGTCGCTTTGCTTCTCTGACAAAGTTTTTGTTTTTATTTTTAAATTCTTCTCTACTAAAGATTAATATAAACTGAAATTTTCTTAATATATCATTCAAAGTATCCAGTAACCAGTGATCTTTTATTTTAAACATTTGTTATAGTGATCATTTTCAAACCGAATCTATTTCGATTCGGTTTGAAAATTCTAATACGATCTTGAGCTTCTATTTCCCATTGTTGTACCCCAATTCTAGATCAATCGGCTTCAACATCATCCTTCCATCTTTTTCTCGGTCGGCCTACTGATCTTCTACCATCTGGTCTTTCAAAAAACACTGTCTTTAACACTCTGTCATCCTCTGATCTTACCACGTGACCTGCCCATCTTATTCGGTTTGCCTTGATATATCTAACTATGTTTTCAGTTCTATACAGAGTCACCAATTCAACATTGCGGCGTCTTCTCCAATCCCCTGTGAATTCATCTCTTTGAGGGCTAAATATTATTCTGAGAATCTTTCTTTCAAATACTAGAAGCTTATTGATTTCTCGCTGGTTGAGAGTCCATGTTTCACTGCCATATGTAATAATTTGGCAAATAATTGACTTGTACAGTGTTAATTTAGATTTTCTTTTTAGTAGCTTCGATCTTAATAATGTTGAAAGGAAGTACTTGTACAGTGTTAATTTAGATTTTCTTTTTAGCAGCTTCGATCTTAATAATGTTGAAAGGAAGTATAATGCTCTATTATTTCCCGCAGCTATCCTTGCTGAGACCTCTTTTTTTATGTGGTTGTCAGCTGTGATTATCGCCCCCAGGTTAAACTCCTTTACTACTTCGAAGTTGTGATCATTAATACTGATGATCTGCCTAACTCTTGGTCTTGGATTTTGGTTACTACCATGTATTTTGTCTTTTCTTCATTTATCGGAGACCAGACTACTGTTTCTCCTCGAGCTGTGAAACACCTCTCTCACGTCTCTTGTAGAATGCTTACTGCTCTATATCATCAGCAAAGCCCAGCAACAGTTTTGATCCTTGATCAGCAAATCCTACTGTCAGCTCAGACGATATTTTACTTCTTGCATATTCTACAGCAACGGTGACAAGGGGTCCCTGCTAAGCTGAATTTATACCAAATGGCATCGATGTTCTGCTTCCTATCTTTACATGCGCATATGAGTGTGTCACACACATTTGCGTTAATTCAACTAATTTTCTTGGTATTCCCATTTCTAACATTGCTATCCACAATTTGCTTCTTTTTTGGAATCATATGCTTGCTGGAAATCTATGAAAATGTTGGTTGAATTCCAGTTTTTTTCTAATATTTGTCGGATGGTAAATATCTGATCTATAGTTGACCTTCCAGCACTAAAACCGCATTGGTAGTCGCCTAAAATATCTTCCGAATATGGTGTGAGTCTCTTTAGCAAGATAATTGATAGCAATTTTATATAATGTGCTAATAAGCGATATGCCTCTATAGTTTCGGAATTGTTCTTTGTTTCCTTTCTTATATATGGGAATTATAACACTTCCATTCCATTCTCTAGGCATTTTCTGTTGTTTCCATATTCTTAGAATGATGTCATACAATTTTTGGTATAAAAGGCTTATCCCATCATTTCCTGCTGCTTTATGGTCTTTTAGAGACGCGATCGCATTCTTTACTTCCTTAAGTGTTGATCCTGGTATTTCGATATCTGCAGAATAAAACGTAATATCTGCTTCCTCCGTCTCACGTTCAATATTTAGTAAATTCCGAAATACCTAAGAGCCGGCAGCATTGTGGACGTCTTTAAACCTGAGTATATTTGTTAATCCCCTTGTGTTAATTTTTACGTTACCCAAAATAGTACCCAACTTCTGGGCCTCTTTGAAAGGCTACGTTAAATGCAATCGAGCTTCTTCGGTGCATTTATCATTACGGTAGCCTAATTTAGTTTTTTTTTGTTCCGTACTGTAATTCCTGTGCAAACAAAACATATCGGAAATATAAATATGAGAATTTTCAAGACAACAATAAGGTCAATATTAACAATTATATCAGAGACCCGCACTGATATGAAGAAACGCCTCTAATAACCTTCGAAAGGAAGATAATAAGAAAAAAAATGGTCATGAATCAATAGATGATACATGGAAACATAAGCAATAAAAGCACAGAGGATGGTATGGTCACACTTGGAGAAGAGATAAATTAAATCCCATAAGAACCATACCACTGGACAAAATTTCAAGGGAAATACAGATAATTCCAGGAAAGAGATGAAAACATGGAAATCACGTGAAAGGTAGAAAAAAATTGAGAAAACGCCTGAAATTCTCAACAGGAGACCAAAGCTTGGAAAAAAGTTAGAAAGAGCTTATCTCATGCACTAAAAATGAGTAATTATTAAAAAAAAAATAGTAAAAATATATTTATAATTTCCCCACGCCAATGTATGGTTTCCATGACAACCCCGTCAAGTTATGTCAATATTTTCAAATTAAGGTTATCGTTTCAAAATTACATCAAAATGAAAGTAGCATTTTGTACGGATTTGGACAAAAGTGTAGTATTGGCCAATTGCGAAAAACGAAACTGGATCCAAGTTGGACCGGACGATGAATGGAACATTTATTGGGCCGGCACTCTCACCTGCAGGAGCCTTTTCAGTGTCGACAGCGGCTACAGGATGAACGACAATCAAATAATAAACCATTTCCCAAACCACTATGAAATATCCCGCAAGGATTTGTTAGTGAAAAATATCAAACGGTATCGACGAGACCTAGAAAAAGATTGTAATCCTTTAGCTGAAAGAAGTGAGTCAAAATATCTGTATTTAGACTTTATACCAGTCACTTTTGTGTTACCGGCTGACTATAATATGTTCGTCGAGGAATACCGCAAGGCTCCACAGAGCACCTGGATCATGAAACCGTGCGGAAGATCGCAAGGGGCTGGTATATTTTTGATTAATAAACTATCTAAATTAAAACGGTGGTCTAGGGAGTCAAAAACTCCATTTCAACAACAAATTGGCAAAGAAAGTTATGTTATTTCTAAATATATCGATAATCCCCTATTAATTGGCGGAAAAAAGTTTGATTTAAGACTCTATGTTCTAGTCACTTCTTTCAGACCTCTGAAGGCATATCAATTTCGGTTGGGATTTTGCAGGTTCTGTACTGTAAAGTATGACTCAAGTGTGGCGGAATTAGACAACATGTATATCCATCTAACCAACGTTTCTGTGCAAAAACACGGAGGTGAATACAATTCTCTACACGGCGGAAAACTGAGTGTTCAAAATTTGCGCCTGCATCTGGAAAGCACGAAAGGTAAAAAAATTACGGAAAAACTATTCGACCAAATTAGCTGGTTAATCATCCACTCTCTCAAGGCTATAGCTCCTGTTATCGCTACAGACCGTCATTGCTTCGAATGCTACGGATATGACATCATAATCGACAACAACCTTAAACCGTGGCTCATCGAGGTTAATGCTTCACCTTCACTTACGTCCACCACTGCCAACGATAGAATTCTCAAACACAAGCTTCTGGACAATATCTTCAATATCGTTATACCACCTTCTGGCATGCCTGATGTGCGATGGAACAAGATCCCTTCGCCGCAAGCTCTCGGTGATTTTGAACTTCTCATTGATGAAGACATGGTTGGCCAAAGTGAAGCTGGTGGTGATATAAACATTAAAACGAACAAGTGGAGATAAACTAACTGATGAACGTTTTGTTGTACTAATATTAAAGTTTTAAATATTATGTATATTAAACAATGTGATTAAAAAAAACAAATATATTTTATTTATTTTTATTAAAAAGAAAAGATCACATCTGTACTATATAAATATATATATATATATATATATTTATAAATATATATATTATTAAGACAATATACACCGTAGAAGCACGAAGTTTTTAAATTAGTAAACCCCGCATACTGCCGCAACTTTAAGGTTGTTTCCTGTCATCAGCTATGCACAGATTTACGATAAGAATTCAAATCTAAATACCAACAAAAGTCTCTACATATTTTTCTCACCTAAGTTGAAGCGGTACAAAGGTGATATTTACTCTGCTGACATATTTCTGACTATTTGGTCGTCATCAGTACGGTGCAGATAAGTTAGAATAGAAGCATGGTAACTTGGGAAAGGATCACTACAGGAGCAATGCGATAAATTTGTGCAAATGATGTTAGAAGACTCTAATTAATCCACAAGCTACAACTACCTTAGGAAGGAAATGCCAAACGTTTAAAACAAAATAGAAAAGGTTAATGCGAGTAAATAGTAAAAAGGTAAAATGTATTGTCTCGCCATATTTTACCTTGTTGGGAAAGATGCCCATCTTCTTAACGTGACCCATCTCTATGGACATTGGCGATCATCATGGCCCATTTGACTCTATCTGCAACCGTTCTGAAAAGTTCTGTTGACGTTTTCCCACTCCATTGTCTAAGATTTTTCAACCAGGACGTGCGTCTTCTCCCCGGTCCGCTTTTGCCTTCCACCTTCCCTTGTATGATCTGCCGCATCAATTCGTATTTCTTGTTTCTTAGTATGTGACCAAAGTAGCTCATTTTCTTTTCTTTATAGTGTTGAGTATTTCGTTATATTTTTTCATTCTTCGTAGCGTTTCCGCATTTGTTATGTGTTGTGTCCACGATATTTTCGACATTCTTCGATAGCACCACACTTCAAAGTCTTTTCCCTGTCGCCTCTGTAATTGCCCAGGCCTCAACTCCATACAACAGGACAGAGAACACGTAGCATCTCAATACTCTAGTTCGAATTACAATGTTGAGTTTGCCATTGCATAGTATTGCTTTCAGCTTATTAAAAGCAATTCTAACTATCTCAATACGACGCACATAGGGGTATTTGAACGATTTAGGCGGCCAAAAGTCGATTTTTCAAAAAAATAAATACGTCTACGAAAATATATGCCTGAGGTAAAAGAACCTTCCGAGAATAGTACCCAAGCCCTTCCGACCCCTGACCTCCACTCACATTTGTGCACGGTCAGTCTGAATTAGATCTTATCACCTCGTGCACGTGTATCGGTTCTCGGCGCTCCTATAAACGTTATTTACAAAGTGATATTTTACTTTATTAAGTTTGTTTGTGTAGAAAAAAATCATGGATTCTCAAACAAGAGGTTAGTAGCTTATAATATATATTAAAATCTATTTGATTTATTGGTTTATTAATTTACTTTTATAGCTCTGAAAATAAGTTGTTTTTGATCCAAATTTTCTCAAAAAAAATTATTTGTGTGGTAGATTTTCATTTCTATCGGAATAGATCGGGCAATTATTTTTATTACTATGTATAATTCAATGTTATAGCTATTAGAAAGTCAAAGAATTTGCCACGGATAATCCCGGATGATTAAAAATTTTGTACTTTGAAAATTATAAGGTAATGAGAGAATTAAGGACTTAAATTTTCCGAAAATATTCTTTATCTGTTTTTGCCTTAAACGAAATATTTATTTGTTTTAGGTTCAGGGGGTACATCTGGGATGAAGATTGTAACCAGGAAATACTTGTTCGATCGTATGAGAAATGAAAATTTACCTAATTTAGAAGAAAAACTAAATTGTTTAAAAAATCAACTTTTGTCTAATGAAGACTACACTAATGACCAAATCGGAATACTGAAAAGTAATTTTGCGCATTTCAAGTCAGAAATAAAGAAAAGATGGACGAAAGCCCATAATAGAGAAGATGTATTTCTTAAATATAACGATTCTTGGCTCGAGGGGACCTTTGCGATTCCTGTTACCGATAGTACGGCAAATCGGCCAGGACGACCTCATAAAACTTTTGGAGATCTCAGTGAAAGAAGTAAACGAAGGAGAACACAAGATATTCGCTCCAACTTCGACGAAGATACTCTAGTGCATGCTGCTCAAGTCAAGTTACAAGAAACAGGAAAGAGAGACGCTTCCAATGTACTCAAAGGAATGATATGTTCGCCAACTCGCGCATCAAAATATAAAAAGGCATACAATCACACAAAGTCTTTGAGAGATAAAATTAATCCTTTGACTATCCAGGAAGCCAGCCAAATGTTCATAGACGCAGACCTAACACGAGCACAATATGATGTAATAAGAAGCACGAATAAAAACTTCTTTCCGTGTTACAGTCTGCTACAAAAAGAAAAAAAGAAATGCTATCCGCCACCTGAAGCTTGCACTGTAACTAGCACTAGTGCGGAAGCTAAATTGCAGCCTTTGATCGACCTTACCGTTAGACGATTATCGGAGTACCTAGAAGAAGTTTTACTATCGTTAAAAGAGAAAGAACGAGAAACGCTAAAATTAATTTGCAAATGGGGCTGTGATGGGTCCCAGCAATCGCAGTACAAACAAAAGTTCGATAGTGATGAGGACAGTGATTCCAATATATTTCAAAGCTGCTTTGTTCCTTTAAAATTTGTATGTGGACAAAAAAATGAAAAAACTGTATGGGAAAACCCCACACCCTCTTCTCCTAGGTTTTGTCGGCCAATAAGGTTTAGGTTTGTCAAAGAGACCAGTGATACCACTAAAGAAGAAATTGATTATGTCAATAATTCTATTAACTCGCTTATTGCAACCGATTTTGACTTATGTGGCCAACAATTTAGAGTCAAATATGAATTTATAATGACAATGGTGGACGGAAAGGTCTGCAATGCTGCCACAGGAACTACATCGACAAGCCGATGTTATATTTGCGGTGCTACTTCAAAAGATTTCAATAACTTAGACAGAGCAAACTGTGTTGATGATGGGGCAATTCAATTCGGACTCTCTGTATTACATGCCAGAATAAGAGTATTTGAAAGTATTCTGCATTTGGCGTACAAATTGCCAGTGAAAAAATATAGGGCAAGAAAAACAGAAGCTGAAAAACATTTGGAAAAAGAAAGGAAAAAAGAAATCCAGGAGAGATTTCGTAAAGAAACTGGATTGCTTGTGGACATGCCAAAGGCGAATTTCGGCAATACAAATGACGGAAATACAAGCCGAAGATTTTTCGAGAATCCCCAAGTTGCTTCAGAAATTACAGGTATTAATTTCGAATTAATATACAGACTAAAAGTGATTTTGGAGACTATTTCAAGCGGTCACAAAATTGACCATGATAAATACGATACTTACGCAAAAGAAACTGCTCGTTTATATACAGATCTCTATCCATGGCACCCCATGACGCCCACATTGCACAAAATACTCATGCATGGTGCAATAATTATAAAAAATGCATTATTGCCAATTGGGCAGCTATCTGAAGAAGCCGCAGAAGCGCGAAACAAGCACTTCCGGTCTTATCGCCAAGATTTCGCACGGAAATTTTCAAGAGAAAGCTGCAACAGGGATATTTTCAATCGCCTACTTTTGAGTTCGGACCCTTTGATGAGTTGTAGGAGGCAAATAAAAAAAAGAAAGAAAAGTAGTTTCTTATCTGAAACATTGCAAATGCTGCTACCTACAGATCCCAACCCAGCTGGATACTCTTCCGGAAGCGAAGGAGTAAATGTGCCTTTAGATGATCGTGAAAGTGATACTAGTGATTCTGAGTGATTATTCTTCTTCAGTATATTTGCATCCGCTGCTGGACAAAGGCATTCCCATAAGTGTTTAATTACTATGTTATTAACAGCAATCATAACAAATACTCTAAGATAGTAAGTTATATCGGATTAGGAATATTGTTAATATTTTGATTTCAAAATAATAACAAAAGTATTAAAATAAAGTATATTTTGTTAATAACTTTTTTTTTAATAAAAACTATCCGTCCGGCTTAATAATATCCGTTCAAATACCCCTATGTGCGACGTTTTATTTCCGTACTTCCATCCCATTCTTCATTTAGTTCGCAACCTAAGTACCGATATCTGTGCACCCTGCCTAAAAGTTTTCCTTTAGCATAAACACTGTCTTCCTAGATCTTGTTCTTGCTTACCACCATGATTTTTATTTTATTTATATTCAGTGCCATTCCATACCTTTCGCAATATTGGGTAATGCGATCAACCAAGATCTCTAGTCCTTATCTGCTGTCCGCAAGGAGTATTGTGTCATCTGCGTATCTAAGATTATTCAGAAGTGCTCCGTTAATAAATATGCCTTCATTTACGTCTTCTAATGCCTCTTTAAACAATTCTGAATACATATTAAAAGGGAAAGGGGAAAGCACACATCCTTGTCTTACTCCACGATTTATAGGTATTTCTTTCGATTTTTGTTGGTCTATTCGTATTATGGCTTTCTGATATCGGTATAGATTGGTAATGATGCTCACGTCTTCGTCATCTAATCCTGAGTTCTGCAGTATTTTTGCCATTCCACGGTGTTGTACTTTGTCGAATGCTTTTTCGAAGTCGACTAGACATATGAATACGTCACAATTGACATCTCGACATCGTTCGATTAGTGTTTGTACAGTAAATAATGCTTCTCTGGTGCCAAAGCCTTTTCTGAATCCCAATTGGTTTTCAGCTATTCTATCATCTAGCTTTTTATAGATACGTTCGTGTATCACTCGTAAGAACACTTTTAGAATATGGTTCATCAAGCTAATTGTCCTGTGCTCTTCACACTTCATTGCGTTTGATTTTTTGGGTATTGGAATGAATCTTGATATTAACCATTCTTTCGGAATCTCTCCCGTATAATAAATGTCATTAAATAATTCTATTAGTTTGCCCATATGATTTTTTGTTAATATTCTTAAGATTTCTGTAGGTATTTCATCTGGTCCCATGGCCTTCTCATTTTTTATACGTTTTAGCGCTTTCTCAATTTCGTCTTTGGTGATTAGTGGCCCATTTCTTCCTCTTGGTTCAATGACCCCAATTTTCTCGTCGTCTTCGAATAGCTCTTTTATGTATTCTTCCCATCTGTTTATTTTATCTGTACATTCCGTTATTATCTTGTTATGTTTATCCATGATATTTCCGATACCTTCTTCTTGCATATGCCAGCTGTCTCTTTGATTTTCCGATGTATGTTAAAATTGTCATACTGTTTATCTAACCTTTCTATTTCACACTTTCGTGATTTTCTGTTTGATTATTTTATTAATTTTTTTGTACTGTTTTCGTTTTTATTCTTGTGTGCCCTTCTTTCCGTCATCAATTCTTTTATCTCTTGTGTGATCCATTGTTTAAATGCCAATACATTTATGGTAAATAATGTCAATATATTATTACGTACTGGCACAGTGTATTCTTGTTCATTTTGCTACGACGAAAAGCTAGTTGTTTATTGCTTGTTAACTTAATGAAAAACAAGTTTCTTTCATTTTTCTAATATTAAATTGTTAAAATAGGTTCAAACTTTCTATTTATGCACAGCTCTTAGATATATATGCACCACGTAAAAAGTTATGATTACTAAAACTTAATCTATATCTTCGATTTCTCGACTTATAATTTTTAATAACTTGTAAACTATAAACTTTTTCTATTTTTAATGTATTTTTATGCATACAGGAAGGTACCCAGCGGCCGGACGATTACCTGACTCGAGAATAGCAAGTGTGAAATGCCACGTTTCTGGTAGTGATACTGATAGTAGTGAGATACATGTTTAACTAAGTACATATACAAACAAATTATTAAGTATTACTGGCGACTTACCTCTGCTTTGACGTACGACTCAGGTCTTTGATTTTTCAAATCATCTTCTGGTGTCTTCACTATCCAAGACCTTTCACCATAAATAACTGTAAGCGGTACGTCTTTGCTTAATGTATGATATCTGCGTATCATTGGATGTTTAGCCCATGCTAAGCCTTGTTTCATCGAGTTAAAAGCAGATTCTCCACTGTAAAACAAAAATTTTGTAGGTATTACTTATTTTTTACTAACTTGATTGGTCTAATAAATCTAGTGCTTCAGCACGTAAACCAAGACGAAGTCGAGCGAAGTATTGTTGTTTAGTTAGTTTAAAATTATAAAAATTCATCGCACGAAAATTTCCACGAGTTATTTTGTGAACAGTTGATGGGTTTCATGCTTTATCACGAAAACTAAGACGAAGTCAATCAACGTATTGTTGTTTAGTTAGGCTAACTTTAAAATCGTATAAAATCATCGCAAGAAAATTTTCATGAGAGATTTTTATTTTTTGATTTTGTTTTGAAAAATATTTCCTGCTAAAACCAGGCAACGGATTTTCAATCTGCCAATGTTGTTTACCATAAGAACTGTCAAAATTGATGACAATCATATTTACGAAGTCTAATAACTTCCGTTAGATTACTCTGTATAAAACTTGCAAAACAAGTATACGCGTATAAATACTATAAATGATAAAATTTGCCTTAATTATTCCGCGGCATTTGTAAAATATTTGCTTCTGTAACAGTTGGAAACTGGTTGATCTGATTTTATTTCAGTTTTGTTAACCCTTTTCAAACCGTTTGGGGTTTTTCTTCTAACCATTGGGGATTTTAAACATTTTTTTATTAATAACGTTTACTGGTTTCTTAAAATAAATAGTATGTTCCATAGCCTCAAATGCGTTTTTACTTTTGCAGGTACGGAGGATACAGTTGTCAAAATTATCACAAAAGGCTGCAGAAACAAACTCCATATTTATTTCGCGATATCTACGTAATTTATATCCAAAAAGGTCGAAGCTTTAATATACTTACGATGGATTTTGTGAATTACAGTGGTAAATATATTCTGTTATAAGATCTGTATTGTCAATTGCTGAGCTATATTTGGCAGATATGTCGTTCCTCACTTTACCAACAAGCCATGGACCTGAAAATATGAAATATTCTTATATAGGCGTTTTTATATGCTAAAATTAGTGATTGATGTTAAGTTAATAAAGACACGTTCAAATTCGAAATGATAATCACTCAATATCAATATGATGACTGCTGAGTTGCAAGTTTCTGGAAGTGAGGTACCCCAGTGGGAGATGGTTAGATCAAAAAAATCTGAAGAAGATTAATATTGAGTAATGAAAGAATTGTTTAATTCTTTCAATACTCAAGAAGAGTTAAATTGAAAGTTAAATGAATGTCAGAAGGAATTGGTCTGCGATCCTACCTTTAAATCAACGTTAATAACAAAAAATGGATGGTGATATCCAAGTCAGGCACCTAAAAAGTCTATAGTTTTCAATAAATAATATTCAAACGACTGATAAAGCGTAAGAGAAATTTTGGATTGAAAAATTATCAGCTCGATATTGAACAGTCTAAAATTATACAATGCTTGCTGCAGAAATAGAGAAATTTGTGGCACCTTGTAACGATATGCTTCGTCAGCCATTGCCACGTTCACCCCCGTACAGACAGTCCCATTGCTGAGTTCCACTTCCATCGATGCGCGCTAGAGAAGATGGAAGGCCGATAACCGTATAAAACAGGGTATGCCGCAAAAGAGTATCGAGTTAAACATCAGAGACAAAAAATCAAACAACAACAACAAAGCACAATGAAGACGGTTCGTAGCTCAAAAACATCCAAGGACAATCGCCAATTACAAAGTGGACCCTGTTGCTTAAAGAGGACAAGCTCTATATTATTATATTGTTTTATATTTTACATATTATCAGTGTCATAGTACCGTTCTCTCGGAGGAACCTGTAACCTCTAGAGAGCGCGTCCCCAGGTGGCGGATGGGGGAATGCCCGACCCGGTTTACCGGTGGGTAGGAGGGAAATAAAATACCTCCCGTGGACCAACAGGTAATTCACCGAATGATTGCCGGTATAAGCAATCCCCCACTTATGACCAACGGCTGCGGGCGGATGAGTTAATAAGTGGAAGGGCACTCTTTTGTCCAAGGGTTGGGAAACTGGTCCTAAAGGCGGATGAATCGAAAAATATGTCAACGGCGTAAGGATGCAGAAGGCAACGGGGAACCACTGCATTAAAGACTCGTAGAGTACCCCTAGTAAAGTCATGAATGGCAAATGACAAGTAAAGTAAACAAACTTACTGATTATGGAGCACGGAATCCAAGATCCGGCAGGGGAGGAATAACTGTAGATCACAGGGCCTCCCAGGTCGTAAACCAGAGAAATCCCTGTGGACTTAAGACATTGAAAATAGCAACCTGGAATGTCAGAAGTTTATATGCAAGTGGTAAATTAGGGAACGTGCTGCTTGAAATGGAAAACCTCCAGATTGATGTTTTAGGTATAAGTGACGTACAGTGGCCAGGTTCAGGCAAACAAATTACAAATAATGGAACCATGTATTATTCAGGTAACAACGAGGTCAATCATGGCTATGGTGTTGCTATCTTAGTTGCAAAAAAGGTCAATTACTCTGTGATAAGTTTTACTCCTTATTCTTATAGGATCTTATCAATACAACTACAGTCTAAAAAAGGTACAGTAAATTTTATTCAAGTTTATGCTCCTACGGCAGATAAAGATGACGACGATATCGAACTGTTTTACCATGATTTGGAACAAATCAATGAAGAAACATCACACTACAATAGTAATGGGCGACTTCAATGCCAAAGTTGGCCAGGGAAGAGTGGATGGATATGTGGGGGAATATGGTCTAGGAAATAGAAATGAACGTGGTGACCGTTTGATACAATTTTGCCAGACGGAAGAATTTGTAATAGCTAATACACTTTTTAAGCTACCAAAAAAAAGATTGTATACATGGAAATCTCCCGGTGATACAACGAATAGAATAATCCGAAATCAAATTGACTACAATGATAGCCGCAGACTACCATGGTAACTAGGAAAACAATGCGAAGTTTTAAATTCCATAAAAATCAGGAAATTGGAATACTTGGGGCACATCATGAGAGGTGAAAAGTACGAACTACTAAGGAATATATTGCAGGGTAAAATCAAAGGTAGAAGAAGCGTAGGAAGACGTAAAATCTAGTGGCTACGCCATCTCCGTGAATGGTTTGGATGCAGTTCAATTGAACCATTCAGGCGAGTAACCAATAAAATTATAATTGCCAGAATGATTTCCAATCTCCGATAGGAGTTTAACTTGAAGAAGAAGAAGTGTCATAGTATAGATATTGCACTAATTTTGATTTCTTGTTTCAGGTCTACCTACAAAAAAACACATAAAAACCGGCCTCGGCCACCAAAAAAATTAAAAAATACTAACAAAAAACGGCGCAAGCCAACAAAAAAATTAACAAAAACCCAAAACCCGCGCACGTAGGACCCAACCCCTTGAGCACCAAGTCGCCGAACTGACCGGGACTCAGAGCGAAGACTTGAGGCCCAAGTAAGCAATTTCAGTTCGCGGATAAGCCACATTGAGATAACAGGAATATAGCGACAATGCGCTGTCCTGAGTATTGCATTCGGTTAGGAAACATGTTGGGTTCTATTACCGGACTCTATCGCATGAGTGTTAGGGGAAAGGATAGTCTGGGCATGAGCGCGGTGGGTGACTCTGTTTTTACTCGAGTTAATACACCTCGCTCCAATGAATTGTTACACCCGAACGTAATTCTTAGGGGTGAACAGTTCGCACAGGCTGGGTTTA
Source organism: Diabrotica balteata (assembly GCA_918026665.1). NCBI lineage: Eukaryota > Metazoa > Arthropoda > Insecta > Coleoptera > Chrysomelidae > Diabrotica > Diabrotica balteata. The sequence continues at coordinate 54,349,313 of OU898283.1, forward strand.
ATTAAATTGCTTGCTTGCTTGCAGAGTATCGAGATTCGCCAGAATGCTGAACTGGTAGAAACTCCACCGAGCCCTTGAGTTCTGACTAAAGGCCAACCGGTACTGCTAGAGTGTTGATCTAGTGGCAGTTCCCAACCCGGTCTTGAAGTGTTGACATTAATTGTATTTTATTTTTCGCAGGATTGGCATTTAAATTATGTACCGGGTTTCTCATTATATTTTGACCCCCACTTATTTTCCTTAATTTCGGGAATACAAAAAAATTTCAAATAAAAGTTGTATTATTTTATCTGTACCGACCAACAATGTAACAACAGACCAAATTTTGTATACAGGGAGCGCCCAATAAAATGCATCTTCAATATTTCAAATGGGACACCCTGTATTTTTTTATAGTTTTGAGTAGCCCTGTATTTCCTAATTACCAATATATAACATTGTGTAGCATTAGTTTTGTTCTGTAATGGCATATGGTACTACAAAAGGGTAACCATAGGTGGCTATGCAACTGACATTTGAAAATGAAACAATTATTAATTTATTATAAACTGTCAGTCCTCATAGCGAAATGGGTTATACTGCAGTTGAAAAAGTAGATATATTCTCCTCAATTTATGTAAAAAATAATAAAAACAAGCAACAACAACAACAACTATCGTAGGAAATAATGATGAAGATCTTAATACTTTGCTTTACTTTGAAGGTAAAAATTAAATACATAAATAATAGATTAAATCCATAATAACATTTTTATTTTAGAAAATTCCGAAACTAGTATAAACAATGCTACTAATGCATTAGAGAAAAGCCGTGCGACGATACATAGAGTTTTAAAAAAGCACAACTATAAGCCGTACAAAATATTACCGGTACAAGAACTTACCGATGTTCATAAGAGTAAGCGTTTACAGTTCTGTCAAGACATGCTTACAAATTTGAACAATGATCCTAATTATTTCTATTGTCAGATCATCCTTACAAATTTGAACAATGATCCCAATTATTTTTAAAACATTTTATGGACAGATGAATCAAATTTTTCAACTTCAGATATTTTTAATAGGTATTTGTGGGAACAGAAAAATAATAGAAAAAGAAAAATTAAGCAAATAAAAAAGTCAGGAAGAAAATCAATAAATGTGTGGTGCGAAATATTTTAAAACAAAATAGTTGGACCATTGTTTTATGATTATAAATTAACCGGAGAATCATATTTGGACACAGTCATTACAGAAGTGGATGAGTGATTAAATCAAAATTATACAGAAAATCAATTAAATAGTATGATATGGCAACAAGATGGAGCACCGCCACATAATATCGCAGCCGTTCAAGAACATTTAAATAATCAATTTAATGTGTGGATCGGCAATAAGGGTATCATTACATGACCACCAAATAGTCCCGACTTAACACCATGTGATAGCTTTTTATGGGGGTTTTTAAAAGAAAAAGTGTATTTTGATTCAAATACAAATATTAACACTATCACGGCAAAAGTTCGCGCGGAAATTGAAAATATAAATGGTCATAATAATACAATATCTGACGCATTAGAAAATTTGAGACGAAGATATTACTTGTGCATTGATAACAATGGACGGCACTTTGACCATCTATTGTAATCTTAAATGTAGTATTGTATCTTAAATGTAGAATTGTATCTTAAATGTAATATTGCAAGTCATTAATTTTGTTGACTTTCTAAATCTATTTTTTTCTTACCTTAGTATAGTATAGTAGTATCATATGCCATTATAGAACAAAACTAATGTTACACTATGTTATATAGTTGTAATCAGGAAATGCAGGGCTACTCAAAACTATAAAAAAATACAGCGTGTCCCATTTGAAATATTGAAGATGCATTTTATTGGGCACTCCTTGTATACAAAATTTGGTCTGTTGCTACACTGTTGGTCGGTACAGATAAAATAATTTAACTTTTATTTGAAACTTTTTTTGTATTCCCGAAATTAAGGAAAATAAGTGGGGGTCAAAATATAATGAGAAACCCTGTACATAGCCTCTGTAATATAATTTATATTGTTATATATTCGTTTCAAATATATTTTTGATTTAATTAAACCTAACTTTTACTGAGTCTGTTGTCTAAAAGAGCTACCCGTCACAACTTTGTAACTGGAAGAAAAACATGCATATTTAGAAATACATAAAAGAATAATAAAAAACTTAATCGAGAAAAAATATGTCCCAACTACACCTAAGATTCATTAATGGACGTTCCCAATTTTGATGATTCCATATGTTACAACTTATAGTAGACAGTCTACAGTCTTACGCTTATAGTAATACCATAAAAAGGTTATCTATGGTTACCGGGTAAAGAAGTAAAATTATTGTGACTTACCCATCGGTCCAGCAGCCCTGATACTAGCCAACGGATTAAACCACGTAAAAGGATATATGGCAAAAATTATAAGTTTAAACCAAAATGGAACGTCTAACTTTGCTGGACGTTCCTGGAACCCCCAAGGATCGGCTAAGATTAAATGTTTTACCCTATTGGGATAGTTTATGGCGTAACTTGTTGCCAGGTATCCACCAAAGCTGTGGCCCAGGAGGATCATATTTTCCAGTTTCATTTGTTTCCTCCACGCTTCTAGGGAGTCTACCATTTGTTGCTCTGCTTCTTCAGCATCACCGCTGAATTTTGGTCGTGACGACCTTCCAAATCCTGAAAATCGAACTGACATTAAAGAATAACTTTTAAAAGTTTAAACATTAATAAAAAAAAATCCATTGTACATTTTACAAACTTGCAACTTGTTTCACTTTTACCTCTTACACTTATATTAATATACATTTTTTAGAGCAATATTAAGTTTGTTTTTTTTTAACCTAGATTTTAGTAAAATTTCCATATTCATTATATTTATACTGTGATATATGTTTCTCCACTATAAAGGTACTTCCGTACCATATCAGTTGCGTTTAAAAGATCTTCTTATGAATGAGACTCAGAACAATAGCTGTTTGGGTTCCAATAAACCGTTACAAAAAATTCCCATATTCATTATTTGGTATTTTGTTGGTTTGTTGGTATTTGTTATATCCCATTATCCTCTTATTTTTTAGTAACGCATATTTTAGACCCTACAACAACATGTTCAATATATTCAAGATTTTTTTAATTTTATGTGAAGTTATTGGTTACTATATTATTATGTTACCACTCTTCAAGTGCCTGTAGTCTACCAATTTCGATATTTTTATGCGTAAAAATGTAAAGTAGATGTCTCAGCCTGTACCTGAAAATAAGTTCTTAAATTAGCAATCTGTTTATCCAATTGCTCATCTATATCCATAAGTCCTCTTCCCCCTTGATACCGCAGTAATGTTGTTATCTCTACTGCACAGCGTCAATGATGTTTTTGCGCCTTTGTGAGAATTGTTCTTACTTTCCGCTGAAGACCATCTATTCCGTTTTTTGACCATTTTATAACACCAAATGAGTAACTCAGCGCGGAACAGGCGTACGTATTTAATGCCTTAAACAAATTTTTACTATTAAGATATGACCGATTTAGTTGTCTTACTCTTCGCACGAACTCCGAAGTTAGTTCAGTTTTCATTTGTTTATGGTCAATTTTCCGCGCTTGTTTTACTCCGAGATATTTGTACATATCGTTTTCACCCATTGCCGCGATATTTTGGCCATTCTGCATATCGAACCTTTCCTCTGACTGTATTTAGTATACGGCACTTGTCTAGTCCAAAATGCATACTGATATCATTTGAGAAGTTTTCTATAGTTTTTAGCATCTGATCTAAGTTGTTTTGAGTGGAAGCCATTAATTTCAAATCATCCATATACAACAAATGATTTAGTTTCGCCACAACAGTATTGTTATTTTTGATGCTAAAACCTGAGTTAAAGTGGGTTCATCGCTAAACAGAACCAAAGAGGACTCAAGGAGTCCTCCTGGAAAAGAACTCGGTTAATTGGGATATCTTCAGTTTCGATGTAGTTTTTAACAGGTATTTGAAGGTGAATTTTAGTCTTCCACTCCTTCATTATATGCTTTAAAAGGTCACTAAATTATCATCGACTTTATATATTTTCAATATATCTATCAGCCATTCATGCGGTACTGAATCAAAGGCCTTCTTGTAGTCGATGCAGGCGGTAATATAAGGCGGTAAGGCGAGTCGATTACAAGTTGTTCTTTGCAGCCCATGGAACCCTGTACAAAGTTGGAAGGTAAGTAATTGGGCGGTACTTAGCTGGATCTTGGGTGTTATTTTGATCCTTCGGTATTAGATAAGTGGTTCCTTGAGTAAGAAATAGTGGTATTTCCTGCGGATTAAAAATAACATGATTAATTAATACTGATAAATGCTCGTGTATACTCCAAAACTTCTTTAGACAGAAGTTTTGAACTCCGTCTGATCCAGGAGATTTCCAATTATGAAGCTCTTTGATAATGTTCGAGATTTCTTCACTGGTGAAAGGTTCATAGGGAACATTACTGTAGTATTGACAGTTTTTCGTCGTTTCTTCAATCCATCCAACATTGTTGTTATGAGTAGCTGGTATCGAAATATGATTTCCCCAAAACTCATGAATTTCTTCTTGGCTTGGGTAGTATTTATTTACATTTTCTACAGTGGAATTCAGTTTCCTATAGAAAGCCTTCTCTATATGCTCAAAAAGTATATTGTCACATTTCCGGTTGTTACTCACTTTGTATCTCCTTAGGAGACCTGAATAAACGGAAAGTTTTTGTTTTAGTGTGTCCAGGCAGTGTCGAGCTGTGTTGTTTTCTGGATCATGTTGTGAGTGTCTTCCAGTGTTCAGAATTATGTCTTTAGATATTTTAACTACTTTTCGAGTTCTTACTCCTCGAATGTATTCCGTAATTTTTCCAATGTCCCTACGCAGTAATTCAATCTTCCTCAGCAGTCGTTTTTCCCAGGGTGCTATTCTGTTACCAGTCCTTCCGATGTTGGTACCCCGTCGTGTTCTGATCTTAATGCCCATAACATTAGCGATTGCTGTTGCTGCACAGTAAATCAGCATATGCAAATATTCCACTGTATGGGCTTCTACGATATAATTGAGTAGGACTTCAGTATTCACAATTTGTAACAGCGCTCCTAGTTTCTTAGAAGAGTTTATTTTTGGTAGCGGTGTTCTGCTAAGTGGGTTTGTTCCACTAAACTGTAATACGGCACGTGCCATCACGTTTACCAGACTATAATAACTATTATTATATTCATAACATATACGTAGAACAAAAAGGTAGTACTTAATTACCGTTTTCATTATCAATTGTAATTTTAATTAAAAATCCAAAGAATTTTATCTACGATATTATTTTTAAAGTGCAAAATACATAATACCCATTACTTATATATAAAATAAGGTACTGGTTACCGTTTTTATTATCCATTATTGTAATTTTTATTAAAATACCAAAGCATTTTATCTAAGGAATTATTTTTAATGTATAAAATACAAAGTGAAAAGAGCACATTAAAAATATTAATAGCACGTCAATATTTTACACAAACAATAATTTTATACAAGCATGAACAAAAATAAATATTCTTTGAGCAAGTTTTCATTGGGCAATGAAAAATTAGAAAAGGTTATTTTATATGAAGAAAATCACATTCGCTCTGACTTATTTCTTTCAACGAGTTCGCAGGAAAAGAAACGTTGAAAAATTGTGAAAAAATATGGCTCTAAATATCTGAAAAACTAATTCAGGCTTGATATCCCGATACATTGGCCCCATGTCATCAATGACTGATTTGCTATGAGATATTAGCGTCAGACAGTTTACGTACGAGTAAATTGTCGCGTCATATAAAAACGAACACTCCCATTTTAAAAATAAACAATACCTACCTATCTTTTTTAAAATAAAATCGTCGGAAATGAAATCTTTAAAAAATATTGTTTCGCGTTTCGTAAATATTAATGAAAATCATCCTTATACCTAAAATCGTATTAGCTGAAGAATCGCCAGAACTGGCAAGCTTTGTAGCTCCAGAGGCTACGAGCTTACGTACTACTTATCGTCTACTTTCATTTCAACTCCATTACTATACGTAAAGAATGCAAATGGTGTTTTGCAATGGCAAACTGTATAAGTTTTTTAGGAATAAACGGTTATTCCTAACATCGTCCAATAGCTTACATTAAACTTGGATTGGCAGTTCACCTAAATCGCTATCGATGGGAAGTCTTCCGACAATTTTTTTCACATAAACATCATTACTAGATGTTATATATTTTGGTGGATGGACACATATATTTTATGTTACTACAACGGCCATATAGATAAACAACATTTAATATCATATCTACTATTATATGAACAAGTTTCATTATATTTCATTATTATATTTTTATACATTTCAGTTTCATTATAAAATTCTTATACATTTTTATCTAAACTTTTCACTTCCCTATGAAATAAAAAAGTGGTACAGTAGACTAGTGAGAAGTACCATGTTTTCTGTAGGTACTATATTTTCTATATCTTTAAATTTTAAACAATATTTTTAAAATTAAAATTTGAATTAAATTTTATTATTTATTTTTTTACTTTACGATTTTTCGATTTTATTTCGATCATCTATTTACAATTTTTTTTTTGATTATAACATTTTTTTCATTTTTTACATTCGAATGTACATAAAACCACTGTTTGTTAATATCCTTGTTATATATTTTAATAAAATTGTAAAAGTTTACACGTTGTATCATGGACTCTCCTCGTTGCGTAAATGGACTCTTGCAACTATTTCCTAGCGCTAATTCGGTCAGGCTCACCTCAGTATTTTACTGTACCGTTTTTAAATAAAACGAGCGGTTCGAATTTATATAAATATATTTATTTATAACTTTACAGTTCGGTACTATCTTATCAACTAAACTTAACTCCTAATATCGTTACATATATATACCAAAGTATTATGTTCGAGAATATTCGGGAGTAGTCCCACCTCTAATTCGTTATTTGACGGGTGGAATTTTACAGCGCTCGATATATCGCCGAAACTTCTCGGTGCTTCGAGATGCGACCGTTAGGCGGGCCAAGCTGAATGCATGTTCGTGACATTACTATAGAGAAAAGTAATACAAATACAAAATTTAAGTGATTATTCAAAATATTTCTGAATACCACCCATTTTATATGTGATATTTTTCCGTATTTTTGCCTGCCACATAGACTTTCTCTTGATTTTCACAACACAATTTCGCATTGATATTGAAGTCGAAGTACTAGAATATTCCGTTTGTCATTTCTAACGTTTGTGTAGGTGCATTCGCAATTGCCACTATCTCTTTTCCATTATAGTGTCTTCTAATAGTATCTCTTTCTCAGGAATGTACATTTCTTCTTAAGGTGTTTTTATTTTTCGTCTTCGTGGAGATGTCTACTAGGGGAAGTATGTCTTGTTCCTGGGGAAGTTGTGGTTGCTTTACGGTTTCATACTTTCCTTGGCGTATAAGCCGGTACATGGTCTTCTTTCCAATCCCGGTTATTTTTCAATATATTTCCATTGTTTAACTGAAACTTTGCAATATTTTCGCGTTGAAGAGCCTTAAAATCGTTAAAACAATTATTTTTTCGTGAAATTATAAAATAAGTGATGAACTATAAACTGTTATAAATGAAGACAAACAAAACTGCTGTTTTGCAGAGTGATAATTATATAATTAAGCGGTAGGGAATCCATGGAAAATCCAAATTTAAAATTTCTTAGTATTATCGTTATAAATAATATATTTGCCTTATCTATATCTATTAAGACGAACAAATTGTGTTCAAAATCTCATCCGCCTTGGTGTGTGTTGTGAATGTTTTGCTAGAATAATATCAAATAATGAATACTAGTTTTTTATTTGATGAGGCGATTTGCATACCAAATGAGGAGTATAATAAATAGTCAGTTAATTACTGATTTATTTATTTCATAGAAACGCTGACCTTTTTTATAAGAAATATTTTATTTTTGCACTTTTGTCTTAAATTGGTCAGTTTATTATTTAGTTCAGTAATTATGAATAGTCATATTCAGTAATAATATCCAGAGTATAATTATTTCCTATTTTTCAAGTGTATATGTAGGTCATTTCGCCCCAATAACAGATAAACCCGATATTGAGATTGAATAGTTCTATAGAAATCAAATCTAGAAAAGTTTTGAAGCTATTTTCTTGTGGCATTTTAAAGTCTTCTTCTTATTGTTGTGCCTATTCGTTACGAATGTTCGCGATCATCATGGCAATCTTTATATTATCTGCAGCAGCGCGGAAAAGCTGCACATATGTTGTATTGAACCAGATTCTGAGGTTCTTTAAACAAGATGTTCTTCTTCTTCTTGGACCTCGTTTTCCAAATATTTTTCCTTGCAGGATGGCTTGAAGGAGAGCATATCTGGATTCATTTCGCATGTTCGAAGAACTGTAACTTTCGAGATTTGATGGTGGTCAGTACCTCTGAATTCTCTTCTCTGAATACTCATTCTTCTGAGGACCTCCTCATTTATAGCTCGGTCAGTCCACGGGATCTTAATCATTCTCTGATATGGCCACATCTCAAATGCTTCCAGTTTTCTGCACATATCTTCGTTCAAGGTCCACGATTCAACACCATAAAAAAGGACAGAGAAGACGTAGCATCGCAGCATTCTTACTTTCGTATTAAGAGAGAGGTTGTGACTCTTGAAGAAGTAAACATTTTAAAGTAAACATTATTAATGTTTGTATTTGAGAATGATTTCCGAAGTGGAAATTGAAACGTTAATAAACTTTCTTTAACCTTTAATTGTGACTTATTCCCATTTAAATAGTAATTGCTACAAGGTGTAATGAAACACACGATAAAGTATGAAAATAGAAAATAATGGGAGATCTCAATACAAAAGTGAGAAAAGGCAAAGTAAAAAACATCATTAAAGAAAATGGAGTGAGACAATGAAATAAAAGAGGCGACATACTATTTCAGTTCTGCTACGAACAAATTATGCTTGTTATGATTACACGGTTCAAACTTACCAGCTTGCAGATTATACATGTGGAAATAAAGAAAACTTCATCAGAAATCATATATACTACATAATATTGATAAAATTAACAAATATAATAAGATAACAAATAATGATTAATCAAAGATATCGAAATAGTATTATAAGTGTAAAAACTTTCCTCCATGCAGATGTTTTCACGGACGATTCCTTGCTTGTAGCCAAATTTAAAAATACACTAAAAAGAATCAAAACAAAAAAGAAAGAACCAAAACCAGACATGAACTTACTACAGAAAGAAGAAACGAAGCAAAATATAACACGTCACATTAATCAAAAATGTCGTAAACCTAAGAATAGAAATACGGAAAGTCAAGAGAGAGATAAGATCCTGACACGTTGATGTATGAATTAAAAACAATAATTAAACTAACTGAAGACAATTAAAAAAACACAAACCTACACGCAAAAGAAAACATGAATGACTGATGTAACATTAGAAATGATGAATTTCAAAAGACAACACAAGAATGAAGATAAAAGTAAATATAAAGAAATTTACAAACGAATAAGAAAAAAGATAATGGGTGCAAATGAGATGTAGCTTACAGAAACATTCGATATGCCGACGATACGGTATTAATTGATGGAAGCGAACAAGATCTAGGGTGCGAGGGTGAAAAATATGATCTTAAAATTAATGTAAAGAAAATAAACACAATGGTAATCACGAAAAATATAACTCCAAAGATAACATAATTATTAGTGAATGACTAATTAAACAAGTAAAAAAGTTTAAATATCTAGGATGCTCGATACATGAGACGTTAGGCGTAGAATATGATGTAAAATGTAGAATAGAACAGGCCAGTAACGCATTTCTAAAAATGAAACAATTTTTCACCAACCGAGATCTTGATCTAACCCTACGATATTGCATCATAAAATGCTATATACCAGTATCCTACTACATGTCATGCAAGCCTGAACGCTGACAATTAGCTCGTTGCGACGGCTAGAAAACTTTGAGATGAGGATATTCCGCGCATTCTAAGAATTCTATGGACTGACCATGTTAGAAATGAAAAAGTTTTAAGACATATGAATAGAGATCGAGAACTTGTAGAAATTATTAAAAAATATTTTGGACATATATTCAGACACAAGATATATAACTTCCCTCAACTAATAATGGAAGGAAAAGAGAAGGAAAATGTGGTCCTAGCAGACGACAAATGAACTGACTGCGTAACATCAAGAATTCCATATCTCCAAACCCTAATAAGAAAAGCACACGATAGGATGAAGTTGCAGAAGTCACCGCCAACCTACATGAGAGACGCAACTAAAGCAGAAAGTCATTTCGCAGATAATCTGGCAATTTTGTATTACCCTTCTCAATACTAAATGAAGTTCACAAATTTTCTACCACTAAATTTTTTATTTAAATATATTATGTCCTGAGTTCTTCTATGAGAAAGAAAAAGCATCCCTAAAATCTTCTACCATAAAACGTTTGAATGTATATGAGATAATGGGAGAATATGAGTAAGTATTAGGAATCTTTACAGTTTATTAAACCAATAACTAATAAGAAAGTACTAGACAGATAAGTAAATAATAAAATATCGTAACACGGTATTTGTTTAATTTAATATTTTTAAAAGTCCAATAATTATGTAAAGATCTGTTTACGAATCCAAGGTCATGACAAATTATTGTCTTAATTTCTAGATACTTCGCACCACAGTTCATAATTTACATTTGTTATTATTGTTAATAAAATCAGTCATTACTGCTACTGCAATAATTATAAACGATTTAGAATTACTGTTTATTAATATTATATGCATTAGAAACATTGACAATAATTTATAATAATTATTTATTAATTAAAGTAACAAATGAATGATTCGAGTTATAGTTCCCTTCTATAATAAAAAAAATTACTTTTTCCAACTATTATTATTAGTATTAGTAGCATTAAAACAATAGTACAAGGTGGCCAAGGAATGAATTCTCTTCGCCACCAAAGCAGAGTTTTCACGATAGCAATTATATATCTCCAGCAACTCTATGTTAAATTATTGAGGCTACCATACTCAGTGGAAACGTATTTTCCCATAAGCTATATATATATATATATATATATATATATATATATATATATATACACGAGCGAAAATAAATGAGAAAACATTGCTTCGAGCCACGTAATATGGTAACACCTAGATCTATAGTAAGTTTCACGCTTATTCAAAAACCTGTAAGCCTTTTCGTTGCCGAAATATATATATATATATATATATATATATATATATATATATATTATATATATATACTATGCTAGCTTTACCGTAAAGTTAGCATAGCCATTATTTCTCGGAAACGGTTACAGCAATATATTGTTTCTTGGAGTAAAACTTACATAATAAATTAGAAATTAATTCCTTGCGGTTCACTTTTGTAGTTTCATCGTTTTTGGGCCGATATTTCTATTTTTCCAGGGATGAGTTTTCGCTAGGGAATGATGGTTTGGTTTTGGGGATTGTTCAATATACAAATCAGCAGCAATTAATTAGCAATAAAATATGCCGCCAAGATGGGCTCTGTAGCTTTTTCATTGACGAGATATAGCTATGGTTTAGCTACCTTTACTGTAAAGTTAGCTTAATCATTATTTCTCGAACAACGAGTGCAGCAATAAACTATTTCTTGACATAAAACTTCGGCAATAAATTAACAATACATTTCTGACGGATCGTTTTTTGGCCGTTATCTCGGTTGTTCCGGGGATGCAATCAACAGCAACTAATTAGCAATAATATAAGCCGCCAAGATGGGCCATGTACCCCTTTTCCTTGCCAAGATATAGATATGGCTATACTAGCTTTACCGTAAAGTTAGTATACCCACTGTTTCTCATAAACGACTACAGCAATAAAATTTTTCTTTCCGAAATAAATTAGCAATAAATTATAGTGTTGGTCTGAATTCGGCCATATACAATAGATATTGGATATACTAATTTTACAGACATGAAATGACCTGCTAGAGAGGATGAAGATGTATATTATAATACATCCTCACGAAAATCCTGAATCTAGAAATTCCGTATAATACAACTTCAAGAAAATAATAGAACGCACAGAAATATTATTAAATAAATACAAAACAATCTAAAATGCAAAACCCTTTATACTAGAAGAACTGAATAGAGTATTACAGAGTCTTAAATAATAAAAAGCTTCCGCACCAGATGGGGAGACTACAGAAATACTGAAGTTAAAGCCAAGCAATCCTGAATAGGCTAAGTCATCAAAATAAAATGATCCTTCCTCTTGTGGTGAATATCCGTTCCCGACGTTGGTGATCATCAAGGCAATTTGGACATTGTTTACAGCTGCTCGAAACAGGCCTGCATATTAAACAAAGTGATTAGGTTATGGAGCCAGGGCATACGTCGTCTCCCGGGCCTGTCTTACCAAACACTTTCCTTTCAACAAGCCACTGAAGTAAACGATAGCTCTCATTGCTTTTCATAATATGTCCTCTAATTCCCGTTTTTTTCTCGTGATACTTCACGTTCTTTTCCCATTTTAAGTAGAACTTCAGTATTTGTCACTCAATCAACTCATGAGACCACAGCATTAATTTGTAGCATTACACCTCAAAATCCTACAGCTTCTTCATAGAAGCCTTCAGCAGAGTCCAAGCTTCCATTTCGTGTAGCAACACCGCAATTATGTAGCAGGACCCGACTTTTAAAAATCCATTTTCTTTATAAATGCTTATGTCCACTTGGCTATCCATTGTTTTATCTCTACAGGATGATCCCATTCGCTACTTACGTGGGTTCCAAGATATGTATAACAAAATTAACCAGATATTTAAAAGTCTGCAAGTTGTTGTGATACATAGAGATGGAACAATAACAGATAAGGCAACATCTTATAAGCCGAATTGGCTATTAAGCAACCTAGCAATTATTGTAAATATTACTTGACGGAAAACTACAACGACGCTTTCGGAAAAATAATGGATTGGATGATTGAAAACCAACTAGCACTAGTAGCT
>OU898283.1:54364898-54447398 GCA_918026665.1 Diabrotica balteata
GTTAAAATTACTAAAAATGTATAACTTCATAAAATATATTAAAGTGAACAAATTATCAATAAACATAGTTTATATTTATTCAAGAATTTCTTAAAAAACACATTTTTTAAAACCCAAATTTTGGGTAGTAATTATATTTTACACTATATGTGTTCATATTTTTCGACCTTTTAATTCAAATAACATCTTACTTTATTAAAATCGCGAACAATATTATAGTGATTCAAAAATGGTTTTGTAGGTAAATGTAGGATTCACTTTCTAAAAGATCGTCGTTTGTTTTTAGCTCATTCCAGTTATTAAAGTTTTCATTTGTAAATCAGCATTCCAAAAAAGATTTTTTAAGCAATGAAAATAACAAAAGACAGATTAAATTATTAAAATCGGCTTTACAAAATGCAGGTTTTTATTTAAAATGGTCGACGAAGATACTGATTGTCCAATAATTAGTACAGCTCTTTAAAATGCTATTTAAAATTTTGCTGTGGATGTATACAACATAGGTCAAGATGTAGATTTAATAGTAATTTTTACACAGTACATTGGTTCAATAAAAAAATATAGACCGAAAGCTGAGATGGCAAAACATTTATTTCATGAAAGAAACCTTAAATAACCAGGGAAAACACGATAGGGCAATATTTGATAGCGACAGTTTCAAATATCAAAATTTAAAACATATTATTTGGATTTTGTTACATTTTTAAATAATACATGAAAAATTAAATTTCAAGGCTCTACCTGTTTCGAAAATAGGGAACCCCGTAGAGCCGTTTTACAAAAGAAAACTCTATTTTCTGTAGCAATTTATGTGTAAAATGTACAAATGGAAACTGTAATAATTGGAATGAGCTAAAATAAAACGACGATCATTTAGAAAGTAAATCCTACATTTACCTACAAGACAATTTTGAATCACTGCAATAATGCGTTTTTATTATGTGAGATGTTCTTTGAATTAAATAATGGAAAATAGTGTGAAATATAATTACTTCACAAAATTTGAGAATTAAAAAATAGGTTTTTTTAAAGAATTCTTGAATAAATATTTACATTGATAATTTGTTTATTTTAATGTTTTTTAATGAATTTATACATTTATTAGTATTTTAAACCCACAAAAATTTAATATTTTACAATTTTTTTTATAAGATGTTTAAACAAATTAGATAATTTATCTAAATAATTACTAATTAACAAGTTACATATTCGTATTGCACGCAATGATTTAATACAATTTAAAAAAAGAATCATTAAAATCCATTGAAAAGTTCCAGAAATAAAATTTCTACATCATGTTAACTCTTAAATTTTTTGGCTCCAAAAGTTTTATTCTGAACAGACAAAATTTTAGCAGCGATTTTGAAGCTCCACCAGTTATTGTGTTTAATTGCTACCATTCTAATTTTTTATATACAATAAATTTACTTTCTTTTGTTCAAAATGGCGTTTATAGGTTCGTTAATTATTACAAACAAATAGGTTATAAGCATTTAAAAAAAATTGCTAACTTTGGTCCATGTCAAGCTAGGACCAATTTTTTAAATTTAAAATGAGCGTGAAAATGTAATAACCAGTATTATTTCCACAGTTTAGCATCATTAAACTTGTACATAGTTTGTAAAAGAAAAATACTTTTTAACGAGATGTTTAAAGTTTCAAAATTTTGTTAACTTAAGTAGGTTTTAAGTAGTGAAAGTTTTTAAAAGGTACCGAAATATATTGGACTACCTGGATTTTTTATCGAGATACTGATTTGAATTGTGAAATATGTAAACAAATAGACAATTATTTTAATCTATACTTTTTTAATAAATGATGACATCCTTTAATTAATATATTATTTTTTTGAAATAAATAAAAAGTACAAAAAACTATTTTTGTTTAATTTTTTTTATTTGCAAATACATTGTTTTCTTGTTTAAGTACCCACTATTTACGTTTCCTATAAGAAAATGTACATTTTGTGGTAGGTGTCTTTTAAATAAGTGTAAACATTTAGTAATTATTAAAAACATAAAAGTTTATACGATTTCCAATATCCTTTTCCAATACTACCTCCTATAGTCTTATACGCCGTTTTTGGGAAATATTTATTGACATTTGCCACTTCGGTTTTGTCATTTGCAACGGATTTTTATAGTTTTTTCCTGCAATCGATTAAATTGAAAACTTAGCTAGATGATGTATTAAATTATAGAGAAGTAACAGCGCTGAAAATAGCAACATATTAAATATATGTAACTCTAAGTTAAGTCTTTACCTAATTTAATATTTTCATACCTTAGAGTTCATATTATTCTATAGGATGTTATTTTTATTAAATTTTCCATTACATTTAAGAATTTAGGTCGAAGGTTTGCTTTCAATGCTTCGTAGGAAGTGCCTAACACGAAAGTATGAGAATTTCGGAAACATACACTAGCTTTTCATTTATTAATAAATATATTTTAGTAACGCTTATTTTAATGCGCAATAAAAATAATATCAGGCAAATACGAATGTGGCCAAAACGATAGATAGTATCTTTAAAAATATGTAAATATACATATTATGGTTTAAAACTTGACTAATTTTCACAACACTACACTACACTCAGATGTAGTCAGTGGCGCTCCATATTGCATAGGCTCCCTAGCTAAAACTAATGATTTAAGATAAAATTTTGCAAACCATTTAAATAACGACTTTTTTTTCCTTAACAAAAAGGAACCGATTAGAAATTTCAAAATCTAGTCGCATTTGGCATATGAAATAAATGTTCTCAATCTAATAAATATTCGATTTTTGGTAATATTTGTCTATGATCGCTATAAATTTGAAATATTAAGGAAAACACATTTTGTAATTTTTTATGGCATGATTGGCGATTGAACCTTCAACGGTAATATATTTATAATACAGATTTCATAACTTAACGGCTTGAGTAACAATTAATTAACATATCTGATATGCCATCTTGTGTGCCGGCCAATTAGAGTTAACAAATGTTTTTAGCTTTTTTTAGAAAATTCTAATATTTTAAAAAGGCTTTTCGGTTTGGAATTCGAAACGTCATTGTAAAAAAATGTAATTTTAATTATAATTAATCTGGCTTATTAATAAAATAAAAAAAAATAAATTATGTATTAATATTTATTTAGTTATCGCACCTAACGCATAATATATCTTAAATAATCATTTTTTAAAATACGTACTTCTGCCGGAGCTAAAATATACGAAATATAATAGATAATGAAGATAATGGCAACATCGCAGGACGCCCTATCGTCTATTAAATGAACGCAAAGTGTATATAGGGACGCTTTATTGACGGTTAGATGGATGATTTTTATATACACTAGGACGCCTTATTGGCGGGAAATGTGATGGACGCTCTATTGATGATCAAATGTACAATTATCAGTTTTTTCTTGCAAAACATTTTTGAAACATATTACTCATATAGAGTATATTACTTGTATAGGAGAAAAAAAGCTGTTCTTACTGTTTTTTAAAAATCGGACGCTCTATACATGGAGAGTGTAAAGACGCTCTAATGATAGCGGGATGTATATATATATATATATATATATATATATTATATATATATATATATAAATACATTTTATATATTTTTTAACGATATCCGTTATACACTGAAACTGTTTTCTAAATTCTGGCATATTTATTTTTAAAGACATTATTTAAAATAAAGGTAGGTTTTCAATGCCACCCAGTATGAACAATTATGTAATTTAACAATAATTAGCCAAAGATTCAAGCGCAAAACTTCCCAAATAGTTGATCAAAGTTTAAATTCGCATAAATATTTTGATACGCCATTGCAAAATATTTTACGTATTTTTAAAAATTTAATTAGATGACTCAACTTTTATTTATTTAATATTTGTTAATAGTCTAGGAGCCAGGCGTAGAGTATTCAATTTATGTGTACTACGTACCTTGACGTTTTTGCATGTTTTTTGGTGCGTAGATTCGATTTTTCGAAGGTACCAGGCTAAAAAAACTTATCAGATAATTTTTATTGACAATTTTTTTGTTTAAGTGATTGTATCTCCTAAACCATTAGAGATATTTAATTTTATCAAAATTAAAGTGGTTCCTTTCGACAAAAATGAACAAACTGATTCTTTGATTCGAGTGTTAGAATCGGAGTTACAACAAATTTCCTGAAAAACATATGCAAAATAAAATCTTTGCAAAATTTCTTTATCTTTGTTAATAAAAAAGTTAACAATTCAACGTTAAAAATTTTACTAAAAAGTTACGAATTGATTGGTTTATAAGAGATTTAAACAAAATTAACATAAAAACTTCGAAAATATAACTAATGGAAGTTATAGATGTTTCTATGATTATTTTTGATGGTTTATGTTTGTAGTTTTATGATAATTTCTATGTATGTTAATTTTTGACCAATAATATAACCTTTTAATATCGAGTTCTAAGGCGCTCCGTCAGCTCACAAGAATGCTGGCGCGCGTAAATCGGTTTACAATATCTCGGCAAAAAAGTAACATAAAAACATATGCCAGCTTAAGCTGAAAATGTTCGTTTTTAATTGTTCTATAACTTTCATAAACCAAACTACCAACGTTTATGGCTTAATTTTGTTTAAAACTATTATAAACCAATTAATTCACCACTTTTTAAAGAAGAAAATTTTAACTATAAACTGCTATAACTATTTATTTATAATGATAAAGTAATGCATCTTTGAATCATGGATTGTACGTATGCATTGGTTTTTATTCGCTGCGAGCTGATCGTGTGGACCATTCTACATGCCGTTCATCGCGATAAAAATTGTTAGTGAAGTTTCTGGTACTCGAAACCGAATAAAGAACTAAATCAGAAAGACGGTATTGGATTTAATTTCGATGCTGGGCATCTGCAAGCTACTTATTCATATTTCAACATCATTAGGTCTCATCAGAGCGACATATGCAGTTGCTCTGAATCGAAACAAAATCTCTCCCGTCATAGGACAATAATTATAAAAATAATTATTTACAGATATTACAACGCCACTAAAGACGTACAATCTTAGGATTCCTAGTATTGTTATTAGATGGTGTTATAGCGTCTGTAATTAATTATTTTTATAATTATTGTCCTATGACAGGAGAGATTTTGTTTCGATTCAGAAAAACTGCATATGTTGCTCTGATGAGAGCTAATTACGTTGAAATACGTATAACCGGCTTGCAGATGCCCTGCATCAAAATTAAATCTAATACCGTCTTTCTGCCAATTTTTATATTTAGTATCCACGAAATAAATTATTATTTTATAATTATTTTTAACTAAACTTGTTATAACTCCGGTTCTGCAAATCGGATCAAACTTTACTAAACTGATTTTGGTTAAATTAAATATATCTAATAGTTTATCAGATACAATCATTTAAACTATTAAATTGTTAATATCAAATTATCTGACGGGTTTTCAGCCTGGCACCGTCGAAAAATCGAATCTACTCACCACCAAAACATAAAAGACGTAAAGGTACCGAGGGGATATAAAAGTTAATACTCAAATCCTCCTTCGCTCCTTGATGGAAATTAAAAGAACATGTGGGAACTTAAACATATTATTGTCATTACTATAGAGCCTATAGTAATTTCTCTTGCTGCTTCTCTTACGACAATGTGCGAAGAGCCAAGTAGTCAAGACCAAAAACCAAGGTCAATCGCTCTGGATGAGTACACATTTGGAGAATCGGCCATTCTAAAGGATTCACAAAAAGAGAGGTAAACAAAAGAGAAAGGCGCATAGCGCCACCCCTACTAAAGCGACATCACCGTAGAGCGGTCTCTCGGATTCCCCATTTCCCAGGGCATCCAAGATCAAAAACAAGTATTGTAGCAGGTACAACGCTGCTCCCTTAAAAATCTTATATACGCCAATGGGCCAAATTAAAATGTAAGAGGTCGCTGTGTTGTCAAGCTGAGCGACAAGCGAAATCTTGGTTTTGGTTGCCAGTTGGGGGGTCAGGGCTCGATAGCAATTTTGCACATCTCTGGTGGCGAATTTGGAACCAATTTGAGAAGTGAGCGTCTTTTACATATGACGAAATTTTAGTTAATAGTATCATTGAATATTAAAGCAACTCAAATTAAGCAACAACGTTAAATAATAATACATTAGATATTTACAAACTACGCCTGCAATCGCTCTTAAGTCCTAACAGTGCGCACTCCTCTCAGGTAAGCAATCTCAATTATTTAGTTTATAAAATCGGTTCTTTTAAAATCCATTATATATATATATATATATATATATATATATATATATATATATATATATATACATATATATATATATACATCCTACTATCATTATCTATATATATATATAATTAGTATAATGGTAAGGTTAATTGGGTTAGCAGCTGAACCCAATTAACCTTACCATTATACTAATTAATTATTGGACAGCTGTGATCATTCTTCGTTTATATATATATATATATATATATATATATATATATATATATATATATATATATATATATATATATATGTAACTATATGTATTATTATTCATTATTCATTTTGTAAGAAACAAAAATAGAATCGACTTTTTTATGTCATAATTTCATATGGCCTTCATTTTTATTGTAACATGTATTATTTAGTTCATTATTTAGTCCTCATTAGTTTTTTTTTTTTTCGTTTTTCAATAGGGTAAAAAGTCCTAGCTGCGTAGACCATTTATCGGACGATCTGATGTGAAATAGGTACCGTTATAACCATTTTTAAAAACAATTTAATAACAATCTTGATGTTATGTTGTATATTCGCCACCCATCCACTCACCCATATACCTATATCCCCATATAGTTGCACATTATTTGAAGAGTAACACTTGGAGAAATCAGCTTGGCTTATTCCAATCCGCCTTTCATCTTTGTTGGTTTTTGTAGGGCCCCGAGCGTCAAACCCTACGTGGACCTGTTTCCTGTGGAGCCAGATGTTGGAACAGATGACCTTTTGTTAACTCTAATATAAACACCTGTAAATTGTTTTACATCTCTAAATTGTTAATACTTGTTTTGATTTACAATCAGTGTAAACTGTTTATATGCATATAATCAAGTAAACTTACTAGTTTTTTATAAATAGGGAAAGGGTAATTAAAGTTTATATAGGTTGTTCAATAAGGGAGGGAAAATTTAATGCAGTTTCTTTACATAACTTTCTCTGATCCGACTCATTCTATTACATATTTTATATAAATATTTTCATTATATTAATTGGTATTTAGTTGATATTCGGACACATATTAGTCCTATCGGTGAGTACCTCACCCTTTTGCGTCTGCTAGGTAAGGTATTCATTTATTGTAACAATAGTTGTTCTTTTCTTAACTTTAATACCTAACCTAGTCTAGGTTTACTTTGTATTCTAATACTAACCTTTAATGTTAAGCTATTTCGCTTTTCTTCCGGACTTAAGATTTTGGTTTTTACGAATACCTTTGTTGATTGGCACAGTAGTGGTGGTATTTTTATTTGTTCGTGGCTATTAGGCCTTATTTTACCATTACACCCCCACCACTACTGTTATTTTAGCTTTTCTTTTACATGTAGGTAAATCATTTAAACTGTATTTAATAAAAATTTATAAATATAGTTGCCATTAGTAGTTAGCTTTTTATTTCAGTTTCTACTATCCAGTATATTATTGCAATACAAAGTAAATAGTGTGTTTTTTAGGTAAACCAGGTTAGTGTATTAGGTATACCTGTTTCTTGTTTTTCCCTCATTTCTAAACTCTCAAGCTAGTCTTCAGTGGCGCCCACATTCAGTACCTTAGGCAACTTCGTACATTTACTTATAGTTCCATCAATACAAGATTAAATTCCAAGTTGACCTATCTAATTTCATTGTTCTGTTACGTCTCATTCCCCCCCCCCCCCTTGTTTATATAATTTTATCATTACATATATTGATCTTTTATCTCAAAGCCGATCCTCAGTGTAGAAAAGCTAGCCCGAATTCTCCCTTGAGATTTGGTGTCTCTCTGGCCCTTTAAATTGATTCCTCTGAGCTAAGCCAGTCTTTATTAGTACATTCAATAACTTCACTCTAAATTCTCTTTCTTTTAAATTCTTATTCCTAAATTACAATACCTCAGAGTATTGGGGTTTCAGTAAAACCTCCCCAATGAAATTTCTACGATTGGGAAGGGGTGGTGGTAGCTTGGTAGTCAAGAAAGTTGTTCAGTTTTTGTTAACACTATGTATTGTGTTACACTTATATAGGTGTAGATAATTTTGTATTCACACAGTGCAAATTTAACCTTTCATACATTGTTTGGGAAAGTATTTAGTATTTATTTTCATATGTTGCATTTAATATTTTTTACTGTACTACAATATGTACTACATATTTTATTTAATGGTATATTCTAACCACTTATTTACTTTAAAAGCTATTATTTTCTGCTATTCAGTAAAATATAAAAACTGACTACACATGTCTGTTTTTAAGTTCAAAGATATTAACTTGTCTTTGTTAATTTGGTCACTTCCTTACAAACCCTAAAAAACTTTACAAAAAATCATATTTCAGTAACCATTTCAATTATTGCCATTCAAAATTGCAATATAATAGAGTGATTTATTGTAATTTGAAGAGTTAAAGAATACAATCCAAAGATGTAAGTCAGTTATAACGAACTATTGGTGCATACTACCTACTTCAAACCCATTTTCTTACAGTATATTTAGTAATTACTCTATATAATTATTCAGTGGATTACCAATTTCAATAAATAAACAAAAAAGTTCCAATCTAACTTACCTAATAAATCTATCGCATATACTGGCCTATCTTTTGACAATTCGTCGAAATTAAGAATCCAAAAGCACAGTCCGGCAGCGAAACCATGTAGCATAACAAGCGGAGTCTTTTTGGATTGTTCGTTTAAACCGATGGTCCATATTTTGTCCTCTTTACCGAGTTGGCTTCCAATTGGTACGAACCAAGTACGGTAAGCAGTTTTCAATACTAAAAAAAGTAATTGTTAGAAATTAATGAACAGTAAGCAAAAGTTAAAAACGGAAAATGCAGCTAGATCACAAGACACACAGGTACTCAATATCAAAAGAACACAACGGCGGCCATAAGCAAAAAATCTTACTGACTGCCAGAACTGGAAGTCAATTAAAATATTCACAAAATTCTAGTATAATAATGGCGATAATTAAATGAGCCAATAAATGAAAAACTGAAATGAAAAATGAAAAACCAACCAATAGGTTTACGGCCAAATAGTGCTTGTATAAATAAATTTTTACCCTTATAGGCACCATATTCTGGACAAATATAATCGCACATATATAATTATGAAGCTGCAAAAGAGGCGAGGGATTGATCATAATTTTAAAAAACAAACAGACGAATATGCATTACAATGCCCAGGAAACAGAAGAAAAGTAACTAGCAGAAACTTGCTTCACATGAAACTAATCAAAAAGGATAGCAAGAAAGAAGAGAATGGAAAAAACTCAATGGACTCAATACTTGATGCATGGGATGTACCGGGTGGTCCAAAAAGCTGATGTCTCGGCTATATATCAGAAACTATTCATGTTATAACTTTAGGAGAAAAAATTTCTTAGTAAAAGAGGTCAAGAGAAATCGCTGGAAATAATTTTCAAGTTTCTGGGTTAACCGCTAGGGGGCGTAACCTGTGAAGAAAATTTTGAAAACCAGTTTTTTTAGAAATATACCCAATTATACCAAGTGTTAAATAAGTAAACTAGAAAGAGGCCTTAATTCTTCACAAAGTTGTTCAAGTACTTTTTTAAATTTTTTCAAATAAAGGGTGGGGGAGAGTGGGGAAGTATTTGTGGATAAACACCTATAACTTTGGATTGGATCAAACGATTTTAAACGAAATTAGTGTCATTAGAAAGAGTGTGGATGAATTAATTTATATCTACTATAAAATAATTGCATTTAGTTTTAATTGTCATAGGTAGAGGGTACTTTCGAATAGAAAAAATTAAAATTCGTTTTTCTTCAAAATGTTTAATGGAAACACCTATTTATTGTAAACTATAATGGAACTGGATTAAATTCGTAACAAAATGGCACAAACCGTTATGTTAATAGCTTTTGTCGAACTCGAGATATGAATAAAAACGCATAAACGTAAGTAAGCATAGTATTGACTCACCCTGTATTGTAAATTAAATTAAAAAATAAGTCAGAAGGTGCTTTCAAATTTTTTTTATAGCAAAAGAATCTTAATGTTGATACCTATTTTGACCATTGTTATTTTATATGATTAAAAATAGTTTTTTCGAAAGAGTTATATTATAATCCGAATTGAAGATTGCACTTTTTTCAATAGATTTTAATATTGGTAATATTAGTAATTAATTATGAGTACTAATAATCCGTGATGAGTATATCAAATGCAGAATTGTATGATATGATTGGAGTTTATTTCGAATGCCACCAAAATGCCGCTATTGCCTCACGTAAATATTCTGTAAAATATCCTGACAGGAGACATTATGGCAAAAAAGTATTTGAAAGAAAGGTAAGAAGATTAAGATAAACTGGTAGTTTTCATCGTCCTTGTTTTGAACGATGTAGTAGAGGTATGACCGAAGATAATTCAATCAATGTTCTTGCTTTAATTCAACAGAATCCACATATATGTAAGTAGTCGGCAAATCTCTATAGAATTAAACATACCCAAAACTACTGTTCTAAGGATTTTAAAACATCACAGGTTGGTTTTTCATATTATAAAGTGAACGTTTAGGTCAGAAACTTGGAATTCCCTTTAAACTTTACATTCAACTGTTATTTTAATATTCCGATAAAAACGGCAACACGGCGCTTTTATTCCTTTTATCCGTTTCTTAAAAATACTTATGCACGATTTATCTTGCGAAACAATTGTAAATTTTTCAAGATTTCTGAGTTTTAGTAAATAAAGTGGTATTTTTTTCACCAATATTTGTTGTTCTGTTTTTTAGACTGCATCCTTATCATGTAGTTCTCCACCAAGCTTTACATGAGAGAGATTTTGATGCAAGGTGGGATTACTGCAATTGGATGTTAGGCCTGCTAGACGAACAATCGCGTATCTTGTCAAAGATTTTGTGAACAGACGAGGCTACGTTTAATAGTGCGGGTGGTGTTAATCTACATAATATGCATTATTGGGCTAAAGAAAATCTGCATTGGATACATGAGGTGCAGGTTCAAGGTAGATGGAGTCTTAATGTTTGGTGTGGTATAGTTGATGGAAAGATCGTAGGTCCATATTTCTTTGATTTAACTTTAAATGGCGAAAAATATTTGGATTTTCTGGAAAATCAGTTGTCTGTTCCATTGGAAGATATTTCCTTACAAACAAGAAGAAATATGATATTACAACATGACAGGTGTCCTGCGCACTTTTCCAGACGAGTTCGAGATTATTTGTATGCAAGTTATCCAAATAAATGGATTGGAAGGGGAATCTTCAGACATAACATATCTGGACTTTGATCTGTGGGGACGATTGAAGAACTTAGTGTTTAAGCCAGATTACAGCCAAATTAAACCTGTCTCCGCTCACGAAGCAACTGGTTTTGGATCAGTTGAGCTATAATATAATACAATATTAAATGTGTCAAAATGGTGGGTATAAGAAAGACCAATTTAAAATATTAGCTTTTAAAAAAGTTATTCAGTTTTTCTGAAAAAGAAAAACAATGCACAAATATATTTCTCGGCTACCATGATACCATGTGAACAAATCACATTATGTTCAGACTTTCCTTAAATTTCCAATGTGCAAAAGTTATTCGTTATTTTAAAAAATCAATAGATTAATATTTTTTATAATAGTTTCTTCATTTTTACTATGTCCAAGTGACAATCCTAATATCTACATAAAATTAAAATAAAATCTTAAAATAGAAACATCCGTAAATTTTGAAGCGAAGCTTCTATACTGGTATTGTAATAATTTTTCTCTATAGTAAAATGATTAGGCGATCGTTACGGAATTAGGGAGACAACGAGGGAGTCCGTTGTACGATATGTAAACTTTTTAGCGTTATTTGTTAATAAATTAATTTCAAACTATATTCAAATGATATTTTTAAACATCTTATTTGGTTTATATAATAATTAAATTTACTATGTATCAAATGAAATTTATTTATATTTCTTCATTAATATTTAGTCTGACTTTGATGGGTCTGTCAGAAGTAAACAGCATAGTATACTTGGTAATGTTGGTATAATTAAATAACATTACTTTATTCAATTTTAAAAATATTACTTATTTAAATTTTAAAAATACGGAAAACATAGTATGAAACTTCGCGATAGTCTACAGTATGACCTACTATACCACCTTGTTTTTCAAATAGTCAGTACAAATAAAAGTTGTTTATATCACTGAAATAATCTAAACAAGATGTTTTGACCAGTCTTTAGTTTCCGGATAATTTGACTAATCTTAAAGTATTTATATTCTAAAATGTTTCCCAAATGTTCGGTTAAAAATGTGCTATAAAAAAGGCAACGTTACTGCCACCACGGAAGGAAGGTCAAACAAAATCAGTTTTAGACTGATTGAAAACCAGGTTTAATCAGATCGCGTTGTGGCCAAAGGCGCCCAAGATGCAAATGTTTTTTAAAAGAACGGTTGAAAACTAGTTGGAAAGAAGTTTAGGACCTTAGATTAAAATCTAAGTTTAGGACGGATCGCCACGTTGGCGAATTTCCTCGGTTTTATGCTACCAGGATTAATTAAACAGTTGCAAATGCAATCGGTTTCAGAACGTAGTTTTAAAAGAGTTGCGTAAAGATTGATGCATAGGAACTCAAAAAAAAAAATAATATTGAAGCCATTTAGCCCCTTGATTCTTGTCGAGACGACTAGAAAATACCAAACCATGTCAACAAAGTATAAATATGACGTTATGTTAAATTGTAGTGTCATATACATATAAAGGGTGATTTTTTTACAGGTATAGAAATATAAGTTGGCAACACTGTTTAACTGGCGGTAATTTTAAAAGCTGTTAAGCGATTAATGTCTAGTTTGGTTTGGAATTTTAGCATGAATAGACTGACGCCTGAACAACGCTTCCAAAGTGTGCAAATTTATTTTGAAAATAATGGTTCTGTTCGAAATACGTATCGTGCACTACGTCCATTTTATGGTCAATATAATTGTCCATCAGAGCAACAAATTCGAATATCCATGAAACGTTTTCGCACCAGTTTACTCTAAATAATAATACGCATCCTCAGATACCTCGTACAGTGTGTAAAGAAGAAGTTGTTGCTGATGAAGTGTATGGCATAGAGGAAGACTCGAAGCAGTCTATCCGCCATCATGTATAGCAGCTGGATATGTTTCCATCCACTTTATGAAAGATTTTGTGCAAATATTTGATTTGTGTAGTTACAAAATCCAACTCGTGCAAGAATTAAAGCTACACACTTACCTAGCAAGGCATAGATTTTTTGAATTGGCCCAAAACAAGATTGCCGTTGATCCTGATTTTCATAAGAGAATTTTGTTTAGAGATCAAGCTCACTTTTGGTTGAATGGCTTTAACAACAAACAAAACTGGCGTATTTGGAGTAAAGATAGTTCTCAAATGTATGTTAAGACACCATTAAATTTAGAAAAACTGGCTTTTTGGTGTGTTTTGTGGGCTGGTGGAATCATTGGTCCATACTTCTTCAAAAAGGATGATGGCCCGAACGTTACAGTCAATGGTGACCGCCATACAGCCATGATTACTGACTTTTATATTCCTCATTTGAACAACTATGGTGTGCAGAAGCTGTGATTTCATTAAAAGGGTGCAACATGTCACACAGCTTGTGCCACAATTGATTTATGAAAGAAACGTTTAGTAACCGCATAATTTCATGTTTCGGACCCGTCAATTGGCCTCCAAGATCATGCGATTTAACACCGCCCGACTACTTTCTGTGGGGATATGGGAAGTCGCTAGTCTACGCCGATCAGCCTAAAACGATTGACCACTTGGAGAACAATATTTGCCGCGTTATTGCCAATATACGGCCACAAATGTTGGAAAAGGGCATCGAAAATTGGACCTCTAGATTAGACTACAACAGAGCCAGTCGTGGCGGTCATATGCCAGAAATCATATTTAAATTACAATGCCAAAAGATTATCTTTTCAATAAAGTTAATTTTATGTCAATTTTAAAAATTATCTTTGTTTTATTCCATTTCAAAGTTCTATACCTTTAAAAAAACACGCTTTACAAATATGTGCAGATGTTTATGTAAAAAAATACGAGTATGTGGTGTTGAATATTGAATTAAACAAAAACTAATTTTCAGTTCAAGGATCCCTTATTAATATCTAAATTAGTAGTCTCAAATAATTAATAAAACAAATTTCCCAATTTGTTACAAAACTACTAAATAAACAATATTTAAATATTTGTCATGGTCTACTGAAGGTTAATAGGAAGGTAAACTGCTATGTTTATTTTAATTAATAAATATATAAGTATTGCTATCTAAAACTAAAATTTTCATTTCTACAGTGGATCATACGTAAGAGGAAAGAAGCAAATGAGTTAATAGCTTACTTTTTTAGTCCGTACGACGCAAAAACCACGTTCTGATTAACCGAGCAGATGGTGATTGGGAAAATTTCACTAATCGTGATTGCTAAATACATTACAGTATATTAAAAGAACCAGAAAAGTTCGTATACTACTATATGGTATAATAAAGAGTTTGTGTTATCGTGAACAAGTTTTGGGAGTGAGATCAAAATGATATTTGTTTCTACCAATTGTATAAAGAAACATTAAAATTCTAATTTCAAAGCAGGTAGCTTTATTTTCTGACATACCTTTACTTTTGAACCCAAAATAAAATATACTTACAAGGCTTACGTACTGTTTAAAATCCATATTAAAGAATAAAATTTATATAAGATATTTAATATTGTGACAAGAGCGGACAAGTTATTTAGATCATCTTTGTTGAAATTCCATAAATCATTGGAAGTCTAGGAAAATAACTACTATTTCTTCTACCACACTACTATCCATACTACTATCAAAAATCCACACTTTATTTTCTTTAATCACAAGATTGATAAATTCACGAACATTTTCAACTATTTACTTTTTGTGTGCATTATATTTAGCAAGCATTCGTCAATGTTAGGATTTTTCTTTCAACTGGTTTTTTATGAAGATATATATTTTCATTTTTCCTCACCCTAAGAAACAGGTTTCGTTTGTAAATGGGTTAACAACGTACACTTTACTGGGGCAAACTTTGCTGCCATTTTCAAGAATTATAACACGTTTATGACTCAAAGTTAACAAAAAAACTAAATTATTACTTAGGTATAAATAATTTATTTAAAGAAGAAAACTTATTACAGCGAACATATTTTAAATCGATTCTCTAGTTGATTTTTTAATAATTTTGATAATTCCTTCCTAATAACTTTGTATACAGTTGACTGTGGTACATTTGTCAAAAAACACTTTAAAACTGCAATTCCCCCAAAACACTTTAAAACTGTTTTGAGGGATCAACCCCCCCCCCCCCCCCCCCAGGACCCTATTAATTATAATTACCACCAGAATAAACGTTAAGAACGTACCTTCGCATCACTAGAAAGATCTATTATATATAAGAATTTATCTCTACCGACTTTCTAATTCTCGGAACATTTCGAAAGGAGACTTATCAATATTCATTAACTCACAGATTATATAAAAAATCAGGTCTGAATCACATTCATATCCAAGCCAAAGTTTATAGAACAAATAATATAAATAATTGCTTGACCTCGCCCAGTTATTGAGATCATACCCTACTTATCTCCCTTCCCTCTTTAATTGTGGTACTTCAACGGGTTTTGCTGGTTTTACCCATTGTGGTACCATAAGGAATTATAATTTTAATTTCATTCTTGATTATTAATTGAAATTATTAACACCGTAAAAAACAGAAAATTGGCCTACTTAGGCAACATAATGGTCTGGACTGGTCTAACGTCAACTGATCTATTTGGAGCTGCTGATACTCTGAATAGAATAAGATGCGTCAATGTGATAGTCAACACCACTAGAAGATACGCACCTTTAAAAGAACATATTACAGTTCGGCTAATGGATTAAGTCCACAGTCAAAAGAAACCAACAGCACACACACACACAATCTCATACTTGAACATAAATAGAAAAGCGAAAAGTTATTAACTAACAATTTCTTATTTTTAAAATAATAATGGTTTCGTTGAGTTGATATTAAATTTCTGTTATGAATTATTGGGAATTGGAATAATAATATTTTTTGATAATAGGTATTGTATTTTGTTTAGATTTTTTATTGAGTTTTCTTATTATTTGCATCTAAAAGGACCGGATTTAAACCTTCATAAATTTTCATACTTTTTGGGTACACCCTAACTTTCCCGGTTAATATACTACTTCGCTTGCTTCAACTGCAACACTAACCGAGTTTTTACTATATATTGCAACTCATTATAGGTTGCAATATTTTGCGGAAATATAATTATTAAATTCCGAAACTTGGAAAGCCAATATCGAAGTATCGAACAATGAAACGATAATGGTTTATAAATGTGTTTTCTTAGAATTGATGTCTAGTGGACCAGAGCAAATTAGAAAATAAAAAACCATTTTCGTGAAACTCTTTAACATTTACCTTTGTATAGGTATCCAACAATTCCTTTTGATAAATTTGGCGATAAAAATACGTAATAAACTCAATATGCAAAAGATCAAATGTTATTTTTTACTTATAAGTAATATATAAGGAATGTAAGATACCTATTTAATTTTACATACTAAAGGTGAAGACCATAAAATTATATGGAAAAGTTAAACAATTTTGCCAAAAAAGCATAGAAAATCCTTTAAAATGAGAATTTTTAAAGGTTTTTTTTTGTTAATGTGTTGCTTAATAATTGCAAAAATAGGTTCAAAAGTCGAATTTTGGAAAATTATATATATATATATATATATATATATATATATAATATATATATATATTATATATATATATATATATATATATATATTGTGTTAATCACAGCTGATTAAGTTTGGTTTATGTATACATAAATATTGCATTTCAAAATATTTCTTTACAAATGCTTAGTAATGTAACCAACTCTTTCAATGACCGTTTTCAAGCATGCATAGATGTTTTGGGAGGTCATTTTGAACACCTTACTTAAGTAAGATAAGTTAAACTTACTGTTGTTTTTAATTTTTCTATGTGTTGTTATATATATTTTTTTTATTTTCCGTCGGTTATTTTTTATAAATTTTATTTTAAATAAATTGTTTTCTTTTCTTTGTCGTTATTTCGTTACTAAATTATTAAACAATAATGTCAAACTGTCAGTTTTTGACAAATCAATCATAACCAACTTACAATAATTATATTGTGAGTTGGTAAACGTTAAAATATCTACCAAATTAATACTTTGATGAAAACACAATACTATCTAGAAAACTGATAACTTTAGGTATAGGGAGTACTTTATAAACTTTGAAGTACGATATTATTACTTTTTGATAGTGATATAAAAATACAGGGTGTTCTATTTAAAATTACCAAGAAAATAATGTATTTGCATTTTGACTTACCTTGTATTTGATTTAACGAATATTATGGAAACGAACATGTTTTATAATTTTTAACAATTATTTAAAAACTATGGTTGCAATAGATCAATGTTCCTATACTCCTTTTTAATTGCACAGAGAGTTAAACTTGATACGATTTTCAGGTAATATTGGTTATAACTTTTTAGATACCCGGTATAACATAATAAAACTTTACATTGTTGTGATGTGGAAGTGAAGCCAATTTTAAAATAAAATACAGGGTGTTCCATTTAAAAAAACAAGTTTGGTATGCCACTATCTTATGGAACACCCTGTAAGATTGTAACTAATTTTAAAATGTGGAGTTTTAAAGCTGCCTACAATTTTTGTTAATAACTTTTTTTAGTAATTTTTACTATAACAGATCTACTGAGCTTCCTCACACTAATCAATCACCCTGTATATATATATATATATATATATATATATATATATATATATATATATATATATATATATATATATATATATATATATATATATATAAGGATCACTCAGACGAGTGGTGGGTTCTTATATCGGTCTCAAGGTGGAAAAATAATAAAATAATAAGAAATAATAGAAATTTCGTAATCTGAAAGCATCATCAGTTCATCTAAAAAGTACCATATGAGAACCACACAATCATGGAAACGATGTTATAAATGTTACCTTAAAAAGACATGTAGCAGTCAAAGATAATAACAAGTATGTGAATATATTTATATTATAAAGATTAAAGAAGTTTCATTTAAACTTATTGCAAAATGAAAATTATTTATCTCAGAAAACTTTTATCTACAACGTTATTATGCGTGAACTATTAGGTCTATATGAATTCTGAAAGCACTAAAGGTCTATATGAATTCTGAAAGTATTGAAGAGGAAGACTTACTTTAACAAATTAGCTCATTTAATGATTAAAAAATTGATGTTAAATATGGAAAAACTTAAAATAACTCAGAAGCATCAACATATACGAAGTTAATTTCTTTTATTCGAAATGTTGACATTTTTAAACGAATTTTAAAAAAATACAGTGTCCTACGATCCTTAGAACCCGACTTAACGCTGTTTTTTATTTCTCTATTTCTCCATTTCAAAAGCTGAATTCATCAATTCAAATTTATAAAATTCGAAATATATCCGATTCCAATCAAAGAAAATTTATGTTTTTTTAATGTGTGGTACATCGTTGTATAGATTATAAAAACTTAATTAGTTAACTTGTAAATTGTTTATTTAACTGAGTAATTTGTTTAATGAATGAATTTCGAGCTGGTCAAGCAGGCTTTAGATCAGAATCCTCCTGAATAGACCACATTAATACTGTGAGGGTAATAATGGAACAATCGGTTGGATAGAACACACCTCTATACATAGTTTTTGTTAACTTCGAGCGTGCTTCTGACAGAATATCTCGTGCTGTTTTATGGAAAATTTTAGAGCTAAGAAGCATCCCGCATAAAATAATTTCCATTATAAAGTCACTGTACATTGAAACAAAATGCAGCGAGACACACAATGGAATCAACAGCGACGAATTTGACATACTTGCTGGAGTCAGACAGGGATGCGTGCTTTCTCCGTTTATTTTTAACATGGCAGTAGACTATGATTTCTCCAAACTAGACTCCGATATAAGAGGGATACAATGGACATTAACCGCACGCCTAATCGATCTGGAATACGCCGACGATATCTGCCTGTTAGGACAAAGATTCCAAGAAGTGGCTGATCAATTGGAAACACTTTCCACTGAAGCCAATAAAGTAGGTTTGAAAAGCAATATTAGTAAAACCAAATTCATGAGAGTAAATGCAAGAAACAACACGCTATTTACTATCAACAACTTGTAGATTGAAAGTGTGGAAAACTTTACGTATCTTGTAAGTGTCATAACAGAAAGCGGAGGTACAGAAGACGATATTTCTATGAGGATAGGAAAAGCTCAACAAGCTTTCAGAATGTTCAACCCTGTTTGGAGATCTGGCGAGTATACTACAATTACAGAGATCCGCATATTCCAGTCAAATGTCATGTCTGTTCTACTCTATAGATTTAAAACCTGAAAAATGACAAAAACCCTTGCAAATAAACTGCTGGTCTTTATTAATAAATGTCTACGACGAATTATTCGTATTTTCTGGCCTAACATCATCAGAAACGAAGATCTACTACACTTGACCGAACAAAAAAGGGTAGAGGTCCAGAAAATGGAGTTGGATTGGTCACACACTCATGGGCAAGATAAGAGGTCAAGGAAAGTCTTGGAATAAGGTGAAGGCTTTAGCGCAAAATATAACCGATGGCGTGTTTTCACTGAAGCTCTATGCTTCATTTAAGAGTTCAAGAACCTATATATATATATATATATATATATATATATATATATATATATATTATATATATATATATATACAGAAAAGAAATTTAATCTTTGCAGATAAGTTAATAGTAAACATCTGCAAAAAAACTCTAATGTGTATCAATTATTTCACCTAACGTTTTCGCCAAAGAGAATTAATTTGGCTTCTTCAGGGCTGAAAGAGAATAAATTATAATTAGCTACCATATATTATCTAATAAAAAACATTTACCTTACCGTAAAATTTTTAGAAATGCCGAGTTATGATGTTAAAAAACTTTAGCTAGTAACAACATAGTGGTGTTTTTTTGTTACTATGTGCAAAAAAGTTTATTTGTTAACGTTGGAAATATATGGTAGCTTTGAACTTAAAACGCAAAGGTTTACCCAAGGACAATCGAAAAACCCAATGTAACTACATTTAAAGGAAGTAATTCTTTGAATTGTCAGTAATAACTAAATTTTTAATTGTTGTAAAGTTTGAATGTGAGCTATACCCAATGACAAGGTAGATGAACTATTAGACACCTTTAATAGTTATGACCCCTACATCCAGTTCACTATAGAGAGGGAAGATGGTAATTGTTCCGTCCCCTTTCTCGACATAAGAATGATTAGGGAAATCAACAACATTAAAATAGATTGGTATCAAAAACCGACACATTCTGGTAGATACCTTAACTACCACTCTTACCATAATAACTCTACCAAAGTCAATTTAATCAAACAGATAAAAAATAAAGTAATTAAACTATCAGATCCATCATTTCATACAAAAAACCTACAAATCCTTCTGAAACTTTTTATTTCAAACTCTTATCCAACACCATTAGTAAATAAGATTTTGTTTAACACTATCCATAACGAAGATACTTCACCTTCCATCGTGACTAACAATGCTGATCCTGATGTCTTAAGTAGGAACCCAGTCTCGGATACTCCTATCAATAAATATTTTTCATTACCCTATTTCAGAGATATCACTCCGGGGTAAACAAGGATTCTAAAAAGTTTTAAAAATAGCTTTTCGAATAATAATAATAACATTAAACTTAATGTGGCTTGTAGATCAGCCCTAACAATTAATAATCTTTATTCGAAGATAAAAGATAAGACTCCCATAGATAGGCTTAGTAATATTGTCTACAACATTCCATGCCTCTCTTGCAACAATTCCTACATCGGCAAAACATCTCGATTATTGAAATCACGTATTACACTACACAAAAGTGATTCTTGACTTCACCCTGACCGCTGTGCATTAGCCAAACATGTCCATTCCACTGGTCATCACATGGACTATACGAACACTACAATTCTCCACCGTGAGAACAATAAATCTAAAAGAGAGTTCATTGAAATGTCTTATATTTTCCTTAACGATTTTTCCATCAATATTAAGAGTGAAATTAAGAATCTAAGCGATATATACCACTTCTTACTTAAATCAGATACCAAGAACAATACAACATCACAGATAACTAACTTGACTGATATATCTATTAACAACTAACCTACTTTAATAATAATTTTCATTAACAAAAAAAGATAACATTCCCTTGCTTTTCTTAGATACATCTCAATAAGATATTATTATAATAATACATGAACAATATACTAATTAAAAAAAAGAATTTCAATTAAGAAAATTCTAAACTAATATCTCCCCAGACTGGGATCTAACTTCATCGGTTTTACCAATGAACCTTAACGACATAGATATCAAAAGCACTACTTGTAATTATTCTGCGCTTGCGTTCTATGAAAACAGAAGCTCTCATTCAAACTTTACAACAATTAAAAATTTAGTTATTGCCGACAATTCAAAGAATTACTTCCTTTAAATGTAGTTACATTGGGTTTTTCGATTGTCCTTGGGTAAACCTTTGTGTTTTAAGTTCAAAGCTACCATACATTTCCAACGTTAACAAATAAACTTTTTTGCACATAGTAACAAAAAAACACCACTATGTTGTTACTAGCTAAAGTTTTTTAACATCATAACTCGACATTTCTAAAATTTTACGGTAAGGTAAATGTTTTTTATTAGATAATATATGGTAGCTAATTATAATTTATTCTCTTTTAGCCCTGAAGAAGCCAAATTAATTCTCTTTGGCGAAAACGTTAGGTGAAATAATTGATACACATTAGAGTTTTTTTTGCAGATTTCCCCAATATTTAAGAGTTTACTATTTAACTTATCTGCA
This sequence comes from Diabrotica balteata, assembly GCA_918026665.1. Lineage (NCBI taxonomy): Eukaryota > Metazoa > Arthropoda > Insecta > Coleoptera > Chrysomelidae > Diabrotica > Diabrotica balteata. The sequence goes on from OU898283.1 coordinate 54,387,147, forward strand.
AAGATTAAATTTTCTTTTCTATATATATATATATATATATATATATATATATATATATATATATATATATATATATACATATATATGTATATATATATAATTTTTTTAAACAATTACTTTTAGACTACAAGCCCATGGGAGATTTTTAATGATTCATTTGACCCAGTATGAACCAAATATAAAACAATACTACAATATGTAATTACAACTTTAGAAACTTTGCCGTCAATTTTTATCGGTACAAGTCAGTCAAGTGGTCTCAAATCTACCACTCAAAGGCAACTTTTCCTCATTTTCGCCAATTTCACACAGTACAGCATTCATACACAAAGTTAGGATCGGTACATAGATTAATTTTTATGAAAAGGCGTACATTACGGCTGGAAGAGGGGAGAGAAATCTTAAGGTGCGATCTCACCGAACATGGAGTGGCATTCGAAGACAAATAGAAAATACAAAATAGAAAAAGACAAAATATAAAAACGTGAACCAACCCAACGCCGAATAACGTTTTTACCCTGAATATTTATAGTTTACGGTCCCTGGTATAAGAAAAAACTCTATTTATGGCAAAGCGACCAACATGGTTCAAAGGAAACTGGAAGCTGATTTACAGCACATACTTCTGGCAACCTTCCGGCGTGACTAGAGACAGATGCGTCCAGCGGATGCGTCGTGATAATTTTACTATGGAGTGGTCTACCGAAGTTATCTTGGAATTTTTATCATTGTATAAATTACCCAACTTATTAAAATGTTTACTAGCGAGACTGGTCGACTAAACCCTGATCTCGAGGGGACAAGCTTCATTGAAGTATTTATCAAAAAGTAAATATATATCAAATTCACACTAACATTGGGTGCCAACCGTGTTCTCTATTCTTTTCATTGTATATTTATTTTCTGTTTCTCTTTGCCGATTTGAAACAGCGAAGATCGTCTTTCTAAGAACAGTGAGATGCCGGCTTAAAGGCGCAACACTAAATTTGAACCCCCATGCTTTGACAATCGATAAGAATTGGCCTCATGGTTTCTAAAGTTGTTATTTCATATTGTAGTATTGATTTATATGTGATTTATCTTGGGTCAAATGACTATTTTAAACAAATTAATTGTTACAGTCTTTGTATAATTATAAATAAACAGTAAAATTAAGTATGTAAATTGTAATTATGCTAATTATATGTACAGATTAATCCTAGAATTTTTATTTATAATTATACAAAATTTACAACAATTAATTTGTGTAAAATATATTTGTAATGTTTTTGAGAAAAGGACTAATACGCATAATTCAAGAAAAATTAACACGTATGTATTTAATATTCAAAAGATATTATTTATAACCTTGTCTACTAATAATAAAAAAAAGGTAAAATTTTGCAAAATAAAAATTTATTTTAAATTGTTTTAACAAATTACTCGGTTAAATAAATAATTAACAAATTAAATAAATGCATTTTTATTATATATGCCACGAGGTACCACAAATTAAAAAAATATTGTTTTGTTGATTAGAACAGGAGATATTGCGACTTTTATAAATTTGAATTTATGAATTCAGTTTTTAAAATAGTAAAATCGCTTCGTTTTTAAACTCTATATCTTTGTCACATCATGGACGGGTCAGTTTTAAAAGAATCGTTTTTAATTTTTTTTTTTTTTTGTTTTAGCCAAAAAGAAACCATAAACTCATTTGTTGACTCTACATCATTGGCGCGAAGAGAAATATTTCAATAAATATTTACTCTGCATAAATATTACAACTATCGATTCTTAACTCAATAATGGTAAATTGTAGCTTACAAACCATGGCGCATGTTATTGCTCGCAACACCTTGTTTTGAAATGGGTCCATGATAGGTTGGATTTTTGAAGCAGTGACCCAAACCTCTATTCTGCACGTACACATTGGATTCTGTATGGTATTGTACGTAGTAGTTTATTTCTCAACGACAACTGGAACTTAATCAAGCTCCGGTGAATTTTTTAAAAGAAAGGGCCAACTCAGTGTTTAAGGGTTGTAGGACATTATATTTTTTTGAATTCATGTAAAAATTGCAACACTGGGAGTAAAAAAATTAACTTCCTACATGTTATTGCCTTTGCGAGTTATTTTAATTGTTTGTAAGCTTAAAATCACAGTACTTTCGCAAACCTATTTTAAAATATTTAACTTTTTAATTTCTAAATGATTTTCTTCTGCTTTCAGAATTCATGTAGGCCCAATAGTTTACGCATAATGACGCTGTAGCTAGAAGCTTTTTAAGATTAACAATTTCAATTTTACAATACCGATTTTCACGGAATATGTTCCTTATTTTCCCGGGCGGCACACCTTGCGACTACGAAATATTTTTAAATTAATTCTGAATTCAAATTTTTCATGAAAAAATTATAAAATTATTTATAAGAAAACTATTTGTATAGTTAAAATTCATAATAACTCAAAAAACGAAAGATTAATAGACAAAAACAAAAAATTACTAATAAAAATAATGAAACGTAAGAAAAAAAGTTTTGCCTCGTATTCGTTGTGGAACTAATTAATTTTTATTATTTTTACGTTACACAAATTGGTTAAGTTTACCGAAAGTACAAGCTGAATATAGCCGTAAAATATTTCGGTTTGGCAGTGTTGGCATGTTTTATAATGCATATGTTGTATGCTTCAAATATAAAGAGATAAAGCCTTTAAAAAGTACATTTTGATTATACTATGTTATGAATTTCGCAATTTTTAATTTATATGAAGCAATAAAGGTAAATATTTGTCTCTTTCAAGATTAATTGCAAACATCTGGCAACTGGTGATTTGACGATTGCCAAATCTATCCCCTAATCTATCAAAGGGTAATTGCTAAAAAAATTTCTAATAATTAACTGCAATTTAACTCGAAAGAAACAAATATTTACTCATTCTTGTTTTATATAAATCAAAAATTGCAGAGTTCATAACATAATATAAGCAAAATGTACTTTTCTAAAGCTTTATCTTTTATATTTGAAGCATACAGCATTTACATTATAAAAACATGTCAACACTGCTATACTAAAATTTTTTGTTCCATGTTTGACATTTGCGGCTATAATCAGCTTGTACTTTCGGTAAACTCATCCTACAAATTATTAGTATCCACGTAATAAATAATATAAATGTATGGTAAGAAATCGTAATATTAAAATAATTTCAGGCTAAAAAGGTTATAATAATTAATCAAAAAAAAATTATCTGGGTATCAAAATCGTAAAAGAAAATAAGAACGGGAAGAGCAAAAAAAATCTGGGTTCTTTAAACCTGAAGAAACCGAGACCCAGTTAACTAAAAAACATTAAATTACGGTTGAGTCAAATCTCAAATCCATACAATCAACAACCGAAAAAAAATCTGGAACTGACTATTATTAGCAAAAAAAATTAATGAAAATTTTTAATATAATGATCTGGGTACTTGCCCACTTGAACTAAATTCTACATGCAGAGATGATATCTTTGCATTTGATTTTTCGTTAACAAAAGAAATTGATTCAAATTTCACGTACCCACGATATTGAGATAATTGTAATTTTAATAAAACAATGTATTATAGGGTAACTTTAAATATGGGGAACGTTTTCTATGGTCATGGTTATCTTATTCAAGAAGTGAAAATAAGGTATTGTGTATTCGTTGTAAATTATTAAAGTCAAGTCGTTCTTAGAAACAACAGTTTTTTTTTACTGGAAACAATTGAGTATTAAAAAAAAACAGAAAATTAAACTGAACATTTAAATAATTTGCCCTTTTAAATTTAAGGAGCTTCCCTTTTAAATTTTAAATAATTTTATTAAATGGTTTGAGGAACGGAAAAGATTTTGAATTTGTACAGTATGTAATTGATAAAAATATTGATTCGTAGTCCATCCCATTAATTTTTCACTAAAAATAATGGAAATTTCTTGATGTTTGTTGAAGTTGTTAGTAAATATGACGTTATTTTACATGAACGTGTTCGTCGAATATCATAATTACTTATTACAGTAAAACAATAAAAATTGAGATAATCACATTATTGACATCTTCTGTTCTTAATGACATTTTGGAAAGTATCCATAAAGCGAAGTATTTTCGTATTATTTTGGAATGTGCTCCTGCTACGAGTATTAATTACAATAAACAACTTTTATTTAAGTACGTTATACTTTGAAGATATTAATGACTAATGACAGCGACATAAAAATCAAGGAGTCTTTTTGGCTACCAAGATATTGAAGAATCAACAGGCCGCTGATTATATGAGATAATAAAACAATTAATAAATGATTTTCAATTGAACTTAGACGATGGTAGAATCAAAGATATGACACCGACTACAGTGAAGCATTTTCGTTTCACCCCGTATATCATAAAACACCGAAAAAAATTCATAATCTTTTTGTTTTCTTAAGATTGATAATATAAACTTTTTTAGTCTGTTTATAATATGCAAGTTGATCTCTCGTTTGATCTGAGTTACGCCTAGATATTTGCGCACGAAGTAAACAAGAATATTTTCACTGATTACAATAATTTTTGAAGATGATGTCACTCTTTAATGGTTGTCGTAAGAGGCGAGTGCTTTCATTGTGGAAGTCCGAATTTTGTCATCGCGAATTCGATAGTGTAGCGGTCAGAGAGAACAATTTAGGGTCTGAACATAGAATATCATTCGACTTTTGAAAACCGGCAGTTTCGCTTAATTCCTTAAAGTTTTGGTGAGAAGGTGATTTAAGTTCAAAATGCCATGTCATAATCTTTATAAAATGAGTTAATCATCGTTTGTTGGGGTTGTGTCCTTGTGTCAAGGGATTTGATCACAGCGTCCTAAGGGCTAAGAAAGTCGGCATGGTTTTAAATGAAAAATAGGCAACCGAGTTTAAAGAATACATATTGTTATCATCCAAGATAACCTGAAGTCCAGTTCTGGCATCTGATTTAATTTCTCCTAGGATTTGTTCAGCATCCATTTTGTGTCTCCCATGGGTCAGGTTTTGATTGTTTTGAAGTTAGTGGGATAGTGTTTTTGCATCCAAATCTAAGGTTTTTTTTTACTTAATAAAACTCCAACAGGAACAGGAATCTTATGATTATTGCTATCTGATAATTCACTATGATCAATAAGCAAGTTAGTTCTATATACAAATATTACAAGAAACTTATCTAAGGTTATATTCAGCAATATTCCTTAGGCTCTAATACATTATAGTACTACTAGCTAACGTGTACACTCAAATCTAAGGTAACAAACTTCTTTAATAATTTGAAAAGAAATAATTAGCCAGTGAAGCGAGTAGTTTTTGTTAACTTTGTCTAAATAAACATGTATTGTTAATATAAAAAAATTGCTCTCATGTAAATTTAAAAAAAAATTATAAATAAATATAAGTTTTATGTACCAGCTAATTGTCATATTTTAGTTTCTTTTAAATAAAACTAACTTTTGATAATTAATTAATAATTTAGAAAAGTTTGAAAGTTAATTTCAACGTATGACAGTTAGAACACCTTTTTCTGCCATGGTACATAACCATAGTTTTAATTCTGTTTTTGTTAGAAGGTCAAACTCAATGTATTGTTTGTTGATTTAAATATTTTTTTTTGTAATAACTGATTATTTATTTTAAAAAGATATTCACCCTTAAAATTTTAAGGGATAAGATAAAAAGGAAAGAAAAACCTTTCTAAGCAGCAAGTGGTTTTTTAAAGGGCATCCTACTTTAATAGTTTAGGAATCTTCTTGTTTAGTGTTACCCAGGACATCTCTGTAAGTATTTTTTGATTTCTTTTTCATAGTTAGTTCTCTCAGTCTCCCTAAAAAAATGAATCCTTATCTACGACCTTGCTCTGCAACCAAAACACGAGTGGCCGTTGGCAAACGTTTCAATTTATTTGCTTACCCTGCAAGCCTAGTGATTGTTTAGTCCCCCCTTTTAGCCCCCAATAAACAAATATAAATTGTTCAAGCTTATTTTTTCAACACCGATGCTTCCGTAGAGCGACAAAAAATTTTAACTGACAATGTGTCTTTCTTTATTTTTAAAACCTTTAGGTGAAACTTGCTGTGGAAGTCGAATTGATTGTATCAAACCTTTGAGGTTCCAAATAACTGGACTATACACTTTTACAAGTACACCTAAATTTTAAAAATGCTAGTGCACGACACGAAGCATTTATAGTTATATGGTATGAACTTTTATCCCACATAAACATTGTTTGTGAGTAAACGTTACAGGTCAATTATATAAATTTCAATATTGCTGTTAATTTATTAAAATCTTGTTCTAAATATATTGAAAATTATCGTGGCAACGGTTTTAGAAAAGCTCGGCAGTCGCGAGATAGCTTAATTAGTAGACACTGAACCAATCTTTATACAAAAACGTATCACACTTTATACAAACACAAACCTATATAAATGTAATATATATTCCAAAACGAAGTTTCAAAGCTAATTCAATGATAAATTATTTGAAAATGTGGTTATTACAAACTTGAAACATTCTTTTAAAACTGATTAAATCATGGCGCAACATATAGAAATTGTACATTCTCACTAAGTAACATTGCGTTACTACGGAATGTTTTTACTTCAATAAAGTTAACCGGTATCGATATATTTATCTTTAAATTAAATTCGATTGTGAAAATGCGTCTGACCCTGTCAAACCGAAAGAACTAATTAAAGCAGTTGACCAATATCAAAGAGTTTATTAAATTGTTGACAAACAACTGACAAATCCATAGCACCTTTCAAAAAAGCCTTGAAAATTTAAATTAACGAAGTTGATATTACCTAAAATTCGCAAAACTCACAATAAAGTAAACAGAACATTTATTTTCTTTAATATTCGTTCACAGAGTGTAACAAAAATGTAGGTCACAAATATATCCACATATTCTGGAAATAAAAATACCCCAATTGAAGCCTAACTTAAGTGAACACAAAGTTGTACAAAAAAGATGACATCTCTTTGAAGTCATAAAATACAAACATATTTGTTTCAATAACACGTGAACTATTTCATAGCATCTTTTAAAAAACAAAAAATAATCATAATAATAACAACTAATGTACTTTAAGTATAAAAAATTCTTAAACTTAGATCTGTTGCGAACTCACTTTCCTTTTTTGTAAATTCTAGAACTGTGGAATGGACAATCTGATTATCAAATGCTATTTACTGTGAACTAGAGTGGGGATTATCTTGAAAGGCTAATAATTTTATAAATAATTAAAATAACTATTATAGAAGTTCTTCGAAAAGTGGAAAATAAATTTCAAGGATGGTAAAATTCTTCACATACCCACTATACACACTTCTAAAGCTTGAAAAATAATATTGCCTAATTGACTTAATCTATTCAAATAATTAATCATAAGTATCTATCCATTGATTGATTACATTTGGCAACATTGATTTTATCCCAAACAACTAAAGTTATTTAAGTAATTTATATATAAATTTCGGTTTGTTCAGTTCAGTTCAGTTAATACATATTACTGTGATATCTTTCTCCAGTTTTCTAAGTGGTTTTGTTATTTTAAACCACGGATTATGATGAATTCAGTCAAAACATTTGTTTATTATTGCTGTGTATGTTGTATGTAGAAAAAATTCCAGTGACCGTAAAAACTTGAGTTTCTTTAGGTTTCCTAAGGATGAAAATCGGTAAGAACTAAATTCTATATTTAATATCATTGACCTCATTGGTATTGTCTTTTTAGCTTTGCAGAATGGAAGGAAATTGTTCAATGTGAAAAATTTACATGTGCAGTACTCAATATTGTTATGCAGTTTACATTTTGAGAAACCGGCATTTTGCAGGGATGCTAAAAAGCAGGCTGAAAAAAAACCTAAAACCATCTACTTATTCGTCTTATGAGATTAATTCTTTAGTATCATCGCAATATCGATCATCGCAATATCTAAACCTGGGAAAGACCCTGCATTACCTGAGAGGTACAGACCAATTGCTCTTTTAAGCGTCTGCTACAAGATTTTCGAGAGGATAATCCAAACGACACTATTTTACTTTACAAAGTCAAATATTCCTCAAGAACAAGCTGGATTCATGCCGGGAAGAAGCTGTGGCGACCAAGTCCTCTCATTAACAACATTTATTGAGAACGGATTCCAAAAGAAACTGAAAACAGTAGCAGCATTCATAGACTTGACCTGCGCCTACGACACAGTGTGGAAGGAAGGCCTTTTATATAAAATATACCAGATGTTAGCGTGCCGTGCGTCCAACAGGTTATTATGCTAAGTGACAGACTTTTCCAAGTACACCTAAATGGGAAAAATAGTAACTTCAGAAACCTGCAAAACGGCTTGCCACAAGGGTCAGTTATGTCTCCTCTTCTTTTTAATATTTATACGTCAGATGTACCAACTACTACCTCGCGCAAATTTATTTATGCTGATGACATGGCTTTGGGTGCCCAAGAAGAAGACATAAACATCGCCGAAACCACCATAGAAGCAGATCTAAACACTGTTAACAGATACTTTAAGAAATGGGGCCTACAACCAAACCCATCGAAAACTGAAGTAACAGCTTTCCATCTAAACAACAACAAGGAAAATTATAAACTAAATATAGAATGCAATGGAACCAGACTAAAGCACAGTGCTAACCCAAAATACCTCGGCGTAACTCTATATCGTACCCTAACATTCAAAAGCATTTGGAAAACACTTCAGCAAAAATTAAGACCCGCAATAATATTATCCATAAATTAGCCAACACATCATGGGGGTCGAATGCAGAGCGCGAATAAGAACGAGCGCGCTGTCCTTAGTATATCCTACTGCAGAATATTGCGCTCCTGTCTGGCTAAACAGTTATCACACAAAAGTCACAGATACCAGATAGATTAAACCAAACAATGAGGCACATAACGGGAACTATAAAGCCCACACCAACCCAATGGCTTCCAGTTTTAAGCAATATCGCTCCACCAGCTACATCAAAAAGTAGATTCCTATCATTATATTTTCTTTTTTATTTCAATTTGTTGTACTAAATAAGAAAAAACATGAGAAATTAAGATCATGATCAACATTTTGAGAACATATTCATTTATCATCTGATATAGACGTGATTGTTTTGCTTTTATAGTTTTTCGGGACTTTTATGGCTAAAGATTTACAGGTAAGAATAAAAAGAAAAAGTTATTAAATTATTCTCATGTGATATATAATCTTAAGGCACTTTATTTCAGACAATCTGGGTTCGTGCAGGAACTGGTAAAACTACAAGAAATATACCAATTCATTATTTGGTTTCATTTCATGGTAAAGAACTATGTCAAGTAAAGTACTACTAAGGCCGTCCGCACATGAAGCTACTAAAAAGAAACTAGTTGGTAACTTTAGTTACCAACCAGTCGCTTATTAGTTACTGCCCATGTATTTTTATCAGTATCCGCACACAACGCTACTAGTTAGTAACCGGTCACTAATGCATCAGTGATCAGTCTACAGCAGACTGGACGTGCAGATCGCTTGGCGACTAGTTTCTGGTGAGTTTCTAGTTTGTTGTGATATTTTACACGCGAAATGGCGAAATTGGTAGAACAGTCGTTTAATATAAAATTAGTGCAAGAAGTGGAAAAATATCCCTGCCTATACAACTATACGTTAAATGAATATTCGCGTAAAGACATTACCGAAAAGGCTTGGAATGATATAGGAAGAGAATTAAATTTAACAGGAGTGTTTGTCTTTTGAATAGCAGGTACAAGCAATTGTACTAAATGTAAATAAGATTCTTTTGACATTCTATAAAATGCAAGAAGTTTAGCATCACTTTCTTGTAATTATTTTGCAGCAACAAAGGCTCTGCAATTTATATTGTTTGCAATGCAGGGATGAACCCAATACCTCCATTTTTTCTGCATTTTATGTCTTCTATTATAATAATAAAGAATAATATCTTCATCACTTAAGTCACTAGACATTTTTAACGCGATAATAACACTCAATAATATAATATAAAGGTTAAAATTTAAACACCCTATAACAAAGCTACTCGTGCAGGCAAGAAGTGACTAGTTTCTATTAATTTTCGGTAGCGTAGTGTGCGAGTCACAGTCACTAAACAGTTGGTAATTCTAGTTACCAACTAGTTTTAGTTTCTTTTTAGTAGCTTCATGTGCGGACGGCCTTACTGTGCACAATCTTATTGGTACAGATTACACCAGTAAAGTCGACACAGAAGCTAAAACGTTAAAAACAAACCCTAAAAATATTAGAATACCTGAGTGAAGTTTAATTTGAATTCAGAGCAGGACTCGGAACGAGGAAAGCACTTTTTAGTTTGCAAGTTCTAATACAAAGAGCCAGGATGTCAACTGCGATATGTATGAATGTTTCATTGATTTCGAGACATGGGAAACTAATCGATATCATAAAAATATCAGGACTCGATGGTAAGAATAAAAGACTGATCTCAAACTTATATCTCCAATAAAAAGCAGTGCGATTAGAAAATGAACTGTCCGAAATCTTCATAGTCGAAAAAAGAGTTAGACAGGGTTGTATATTGTCGCCGGCATTATTTAACATATACTCTGAAAACTGTTAACTGTTGTTAACATATACTCTATGAAATTGGTAGTGACCACTATCTACTAGAAACCACATTCAAAAGCAAAAGAAAAGAAATAAAAAGAAATGAGAACATAAACCGAAAACACAAAGAAATAATAAAAATTTGTAAACTAAGGGAAGAAACAACGAAAATAATATACTCAGAAGGGATAGAGAAAGACATGGACAATGAACATGAAATAACAGAAACAATAGAAGAAGAATGGGGTAAATTTAAAAATGCGATGATAAAAACAGCTAAATCAATATGTGGAACTACAAGAAATAACAACAGAGGGAAACGAACATCTTGGTGGAACGATGAAGTGAAAAGAGAAATAAAAGAAAAGAAGAAATTATGGAAAGAATACACAAGACAAAACACAACAAAAATATGAAAATTATAAGAGACAAAGAACAAAAGTTAAAGAGATAGTTAAGAAAGAGAAAAAAAAGTTGGAAAAAATTCGGAGAGAAAATGGAAGAAAACAACACAGGAAACGTAAAATTATCTTATAGGACACTGAAAAACCTAAGAAGCAACAAAGAAACGAAACTGAAACAAATAATGAACAAGGAAGGAACAATAATAAACGACGATAAGACAATAATGGAAAGATGGAGGGAACATTTCCAGCTGCTACTGAATGGAAATAAAGCAAATACAATGGAGAATCAAAGCCACATCAAGAGAGTATCCATGAGAAACACGGAAAATCCAGAAACTATAGAAAAAGAAAGTACCAGGAAGCGATGAAGTAGCACCAGAAATGATGAAATATATAGGAGTAAAAGTAAAAGAAAAATTGTTATACATATATAACCTAATATGGAAGAGAAAAGTAATATCCAGAGAATGGACAAATGCAGTAATTATACCTATATAAAAAAAAGCAAACACAAGAGACTGTAAGAACTATAGAGGTATATCACTACTATGTGTAGCAGCAAAAGTATACGAAACCATAATAGAAAGGAAAATCAGAAAATAAATAGAACATAAATTAAAGGACGTACAAAGTGGATTCAAGAAAGGACACAACACACAAGACCATATAGTCACCATGCAACAAGTAATAGAAAAAGCCTTAAAAAAATGGTGAAATATATCTGAGCTTTATAGACATGGAAAAAGCATTCGACTCAGTCAAAAGAAAAGATACACGGGAAAGCCTAAAGAAGAAGGAAGTAAGTGAAGAACTGATAGAAGCAACAAAGAGTAAATACATGACAACAACAAATACAGTAATAATGTTAAATATACAGTCAGAACAATTTGATACAACTCAAGGAGTTATACAAGGGAGCAGTCTCAGCCCAGTGTTATTCATAAATGTAATAGATGAGATAGTGAAAGAATTAATTACTAATAAACTGGGAATAAGCCACAATTAAAGATAAAAATACGTTTATTGACGTTTCAATTTCCACTTCGGAAATCGTTCTCAAAATTTTGAGAACGATTTTGTATTTTGAGAACGATTTCCGAAGTGGAAATTGAAACGTCAATAAACGTATTTTTATCTTTAATTGTGGCTTATTCCCAGTTTATTAGTAATTAATTTACAATGCCACAAGAAAATAGCTTCAGAACAGTGAAAGAATGTAAGAAACATTCAAGAAATACTGCATCGGTTGGAACAGAATGCAAATAATAAACGCTGAGATGTGTATATTTGCAGATGACATAGTAATTTGGAAAACAGCAGAAAAACTGAAATACAACTTAGAGAAATGGAACCTAGAAGCAAGCAAAGATTACTTAAATGTCAACAAAGAGAAGACTCAGGTAATAAAAATATCAAGGAAACAAGGACGAGAGATCAAATAGAAGTAATGATAGATCAACAAAAAATAATACAGACAAATTCATACAAATACTTAGGAACAGTAATCAACAACAAAGGAGACATCGAGGACGATCTTAACAACAGAATGAAAGAAAGGCTCAAAATCAAACCGATACCGGATGGACAATAGTAGACAAGGAAAAAGAGTGTGGGACGCCAAACCAATAGGGAAGAACAGAAGAGAAAGACCCATTAAAGAATGGAACAGTGACATCTCGCAGATACTGCAGAGTAAGGGTAAGACTTGGCAGGAAGCAACACACATGGCATCCAATAGGAAGGAACGAAGAAAGTTCGTTAAGAGCTAGGACACCTCAGAAGCTTGTAAAATATTGTAATTTAATGAATTGTATTATAAACGGCCCAACACCGAAAGGTACAAATGGGTCTACTGATTAAGTAAAGTAAAGTACTCTGAAAACATCTTTAGAGAGGCCGTGGACGAATCAGATGATGAGATTGCTGTAAATGACCAACTTATAAACAATATTAGATATGCAGACGATACAGTGTTGCTAGCAGATAGTGCGCTGGGGCTCTAAAAGATGATGGATAATTTTGTAGAAACATGTAACAAATACGGCCTAAAACTAAATTGCAAGAAGACAAAATTAGGCGATACACCGTTAGAAAGAGTGGAAAAATATGCTATTTGGGCTGAAATATTAAGGATACTTGGGATCACAGCTACGAAATAAAAACTCGTATTGAAAAGGCCAGAAGCTCTTTTAACAGGCTTAGGAAGATTCTCTGCAACCTATCTTTAAGTATCAATATATGCATAAGAATTCTCAGATGTTATTTAGTGTCCTTCTCTAGAGTAGAAAGCTGGAGCCTTTCAGAAGATGTCATAAAACGATAAGAGGTATTTGAAATGTGGTGCTACCGACATATGTTGAGGGTCTCATATATATACCACACAAGTACTTATTATACTTCAGATGCTAAGAAAAGAGAAAGACATTCATTAACACCGTAAAGAACAGAAAATTGGCTTACTTTAACCACATCATGCGTAAATACCAGCCATAAATACCGACTTTTACAGTTGATTCTACAAGGCAAGATCTAGGTTAAGAGAGGCCCTGGACGTAGGCGTATACCCTGGCTGGCTAATATTAGGAATGGACTGGTCTAACGTCAACTAATTTATTTCGAGCTGCTGTGAATAGAATAAGATGGGTAAATGTGGTTAAAGAAATACAAAAGTAAAACTCTACAAAACAATAATACGCCCAGTCCTAAAATATGGTTCAGAAACCTGGACTTTAACAAAAAGCAATGAAAACATGTTAGGATGTTTCGAAAGAAAAATACTGAGGCGAATCTATGGAGCGGTAAATGAAAATGGTGTCTGGAGAAGACGATACAACTTCGAACTCTATAGAATATACCAGGAACCAGATATCGTAAAACACATTAAGATAGGACGTCTGAGGTGGGTAGGCCATGTAATGCGGATGGAGCAAACTGACCCAGCTATAAAAACGCTCCTTGATAGACCTATTGGTCAAATAAAAAGAGGAAGACCCAGAACAAGATTCCTAGATAACATAGACCAAGATATGAGAAATATGAAAATACGTGCTTGGCGGAGGAAGGTGATGGATAGGGACGACTGGAAGAGAATTATTGGGGAGGCTAGGACCCTCACAGGGTTGTAAAGCCAAAATGATTATGATGAATGTGGTCGCCAACATATCTAGAAGATAGAAGAAGATCATTTATGCATTTTCAATAATCTTCTAATACTTTGTTACCTTGAAAATATACCTTGTATTTTGTATTACATAATTTCATTTTTATAAAATTGATTTATAGATTGCTCAGAGTTATCTATTCAAGAAAATCTAGCTGACTAAAGGTTCTGAATAACTTGGAAAATGTAAAAAGTTTTCATAAACTACGCTTTTGTTTATATGACCATGTAAGTGTTTCTCTTGTTGAAGATGAGCATTTGATATTGTGTACACACAATTGATATGCCTTGATGGTGCTGAAAAAAACTAGATCCACTTTCATATGGATATCGCGTAGATAATGAGACTCTGAAGCATCAAAAAGTTTTAATTTAAATACCTCCAACCACAGAATTAATATCATCATGTAAATGTAAAGATTGCTCTAAACACTGTAAATCGACTGGTCCAACGAAGACTGTAGTAACTCATTTTTTATGTAATTGAGATAATTATAAAAATGTATTTACACTGTTACCAAAATTCATTAATCTATTAAATGGATGTTTTTATAGCATTAAGTGATACTTTTAATAATGATCTTACCAGGGTAAAACAGATTTAAGACAGAAATGGTCATAAGTGACTTTTGAATGAGTTACTATAGTTTTCGATGGAGATATTTTTAAAGTAATAAATACCAGAATTATTTGTTTCTTAACTTTATTTATATAAAATGCTACATTTTGAAGAAGCTACTGATATAATTTGCAGTTTTATATTTTAATTCAATTTTCCTCATCCGACTCTTCTTCGCACTCAACTGAATCAACTTCGAGCTCGACTTTAGGAGGTACATAACTCTTTGAATTAAGATTTTTATAAAATCCATGGTACATTGTGGGTATTTTGCCGGTATTACACAGCCACAGTAATTCTTTTAGGTTTTTTTCTTCAATTGGTAATGGTGCATCATACAGTTTCGGTGGAAATTTGATAGTAGTGGAAGGCCGTCCTCTGCATTTTCGATTTAATTTTATGTCACAACCTCTAAAACCATCATCGAATTCGTATTTAAACATTATAGAATTTTGGTGTTCATGCGAAAATTTTAGATCTCGTATTTTGCTAACTTTTATTGATTTCTTTTCGTTGTCAAGTTTCCAATTCTCGGTATCAGTCAGTTTTTTAAAATTAAAAAAAATATCTTGGGACATTTCCTTGGGACATTCCGTATCATCATAAACTCTTCCTGTAGTTTTAGCCATTCTAACTAATGTAACCCACTGTTCTGGCACATATACAACCGATTGCCTTTTCTTTGCATTTTCGATAAAAGCATGCATACTGTCACCCTCGTTCTGAGTGTGGCCTTTTTCCAGAAATCTGTGAACAATATCAATATGAAAATGAGCAGCAGCAAAAGCAAACATCGAAAACACAAAACGATTCCTATTTTGTCCCCCACAGTTGTCTGAGTAGAATATTATCGTTTTAACACTTTGTTGTGCCTTAAGATCTAAAAATTTCCAGAGGCAACTGGCAATTTCATTAGCACCTCTTTTAGCCACCTGCTCGTGCCATACATAGCAGTAACCCTGATTATTTCCAACATCATAAACTGTAAAGTTATATGTAGAGTATTTGCTTTTGTAGTAAAAATCACTTACGTTAGACAAAGGGGTAGCTAAAACCTTTTGAAGGTCAAAGCAAGCCATACACAAGCTCTTACCATCTAGTGCAAGCTGTTTGTCTATGTCTTTTAAGTTTCTGATAACTTCTTTGTTTTTCATATGGGACTGATATTGTTCGAGCAATTTTGCTTTTTTAGCATCACTAGCCATATTAAAAACAGAACAAACAGTACACTGGTCCTTTTTTGGTTTAAAGAACCCAATACTGAACTGTTCATTGAAAATATCTCTATACTGGCGTGACGTGGCAGCTGTAGTGATGTTATTTTTTTCGCAATGCTCGTTGTACAATCAGTACATTTTCTGGATAGTTAGCCCTTCTTCAAGGTACATCTTCATCGTATTCTTACGGGTATAATGGAAAGGTACTACAGGAAACTGATTTATGTGATTTTTTACGTTGTCTATAAGTTCTGGTGATAGTTTTTGTGGTCTGTTAGTGTGCTTTCCACGTTTATCTTCCTCTAATGATCCACCATATTTCAGTTTCCTTAATGCTGTAGTGATCCAAGTTTCTGAAACGTTAAGGGTTTTCAAAAACATAGTTTTGCAAACACGTTGTTTTTCATTGCGAATGTAGAAGTAATATTCTCGAGAGTAATTTCTTCGAGACCGTTGTTCTGCAGTAATAGTTACTTGTTTTTTGGCAACCTGTCTCACATGACGAGCAATAAAATCCCACTTTCTCGTATGATCTTTTAACTTCCAAAATTCATTGAAAAAAAGGTCTCTATCTTCTTTAGCTATTTTGGTAGCACATTTTAGTCTACGTGTGTTTGCGCATGGTGTACCCATCTGTCTTCCTTTAATTTGAATACCTTTTCGATTTTCATGTTCAAGTCCCAGGTTTAGACTTGTTTTAGATTTTTCATCCGCCCACTTACTAACGTCTCTAATTCTTTTCCTACTTACTCTCTCTATATTGCCTCTGCTTTTGGTTGCTTGTGGTTGCTTGAGTTATATTCTTATTAGGTTCAATTATTACTTCAGGGATGTTTTTGTCTTCTGTCGGAATGTAATCTGGGTCAGTATCAGAGTCTGCATGAAATGGTTCCTCATCGCTTACCTTCTCAATTATTTCATTTTCATTCCTATTGGCTTCCTTCTCTTCTAAGCTAAACTAAACTAAACAAAACTAAAATTAAACAAAAATGAGGTAAATGCCTACGTAATATTTTTTCATGCGGAATTTAAACCAACCTATAGAACATTCAGGATTAATATCAGTCTCGTGGTCACCAGGATCCTCATTCGCCTTTTTGTATTTGCTTTCTTCTACAATACTTTCAGCAATATGTTTACCTTAAAAAATAAGTACGTTTTTACTTTGCTGTTATTATTTTAAATAAAGTTTATTATAAATTTACCTTCAAAAGAACGATAAGAAATATCCGTTTCAGTGTTTTTATACGCTTTCTCAGCTAATTCCAATATTAACTCACTTCTGGAACACATTATGGCAATTATAACAAAACTAAACTTTTGAACATCACCTTAAACTAACGCAGAATACCGTCGTAACTCATGTTACGATACCTATGCTATCGCCTCAGATAACAACGAAGACTATTGTAACTCAAGATACGATGATTTTCTACGGTTGTTTTTCATAAATCGGAGATACTATAAAACTCTTAGACGTAATATAGGTTGCATAACTACGTTTACTGAGATACGATTCTTTTCTGGGGAAGATATCATTATGTTTTATTGTTTTGCGCTCGTAACTCAAAAAGTGGAAAATTTGAGTTACTACAGTCTTCGTTGGACCAGTCGAAATGTAAAAACGCTGAGAATGCCTGTATATCTCGATGTAGATCATTCCATGATGTAGATGCATTGAAAGAAAATTTTTTTAAAAATAATATTACCTAATCGATAAGAACAATTTCCGTTTCAGATATATTTCTGAAATTTTAGTTTTTCACGTTTTTTTTCTAATTTAATACAAAAAATTGAAGTAAAAAGTAAATAGAATGAGAGAAATCAACTTTATGATGATTTAATTATAAGAATGAGAAAATTGTATAAGGATATTCAAAAATGAAGATAACGTATGTATAATTATAAACTATAGTTTGTATCGAGAGGTTCGCGCGTACCTTTTCGCTGCGAGCCGATCTTGCGCCTCGGAGCGCGCTAATAAAATATCGATATTTTGGCCAAAAATACATCAAAAACCATTTTCCTAAGCTCAAAATGTTCCTTTTGAGTTGTTTTATCATTACTGTTAATTCAAGTATAAATGTTTATTGCTCAAATTTGCTTAAAACCCATATACTTAAATAAATAAATTTACAATTTTTTTACGAAAATTACAAATTCCAAAGAGTATAATTTTAATACAAATAAAGAGAAAGTAATTTAACAAATTTTGATTAAAGTTCTATAAATTAAGCTTTAAACTGAAACTGTGAAAAGCTCACTTATACTTCATCTAATTTACGTTGCACGTCATCCGCGTCATATCCCGTGAGGTCACATAATACCAACACAAAATATTTAGGCGATAGGTGTGTTCTTTTTTAGAATCACTTTGCCGAGTACACTGGCATTACACTAGACATATTTTATTTTATAATATATGCGTAGAAATAATATTTAAAGATTTCTATTAATGTTAACTTAAAGAAATACTTACACAATAATATATTTCATTTAATTTGTATAAATGCATTATTAAAGCGTTTTTATGAAGAACATTTGTTCGGAACAAACTGTAACTGTAATCGAACGAAGGTGATATTTTGGCATAAATTGCTAACACTTATTTGACAGTTACGGTGTTGACACTTTTTGTACTTCATTATTTTGAATTTTAAAGTTAATACCTCTTATTTTATATTTTTACCTATTTAATAAAATCTTTTCTTTTTAGAACAAAATTAGTGTGTTTTATTTCAAAAATGCCACGTAAAAATTTAAAAATCG
Organism: Diabrotica balteata; assembly: GCA_918026665.1. Lineage (NCBI taxonomy): Eukaryota > Metazoa > Arthropoda > Insecta > Coleoptera > Chrysomelidae > Diabrotica > Diabrotica balteata. Next base: position 54,405,914 of record OU898283.1, read on the forward strand.
TTGTAAAGAGATGGTAATACTCTTGCAATAATTATGTGACCTATTTGATTTAAAATGGATTCAGGATTTTTTTATACTTTGGCAACTACGTCAACTTCGATGTCTGTCAATGATAATGACGTGCAACGGTAAGTAAATTAGATAGACTGTACATGCGTAGAAGCTAAGTTACTTATTTTGCAACCATTTTGAACTAATTTTATAATATCTCAAGTTCTTATTATTGGAGATACCTCACAAATTCACGAATAACAAAAAATACCAATTGTACAGAATGAAAAAGTCCGTTTACTCTTCAAACAATTTAAAAAACTAATATTTCGTAACTTCTTATGGGACAAATACACACGAATTAGTCACTTATTTAGAAAAATACGGAATATTTGCCAATAAAAGGACGAACAAGAAGCTACCACAATTGCCACAAAAAGAAAATTGATAAAGATCCCCGATAACTTTGTAAATGTTTTTTGTGGATGCATATTAACTAAAATGTTCACTTACAATGGAAATCTCAAGAATAAAAAAAGCGGCGCGAAAGACCTTGCAAATGATATATTGCAATAAGCAACTTAATATTTACAGGAATGATCGATGACGTCATCACGCCCTAATAGATGACGTCAAAAATAAAAAACAAAAACAATAAAAAAAAAAACAATATGAAAACCCGCTCACTTAGAACTACAAATCAAGGGCTTTCAGGATTTTTCTATAAAGTCGCCGGTTTTTAAAATAATCAAGTTATTCTTCTTTTATCACCTACTGTAGAAATATATTGTAACTCTCTACCCCTGATTGCGGCCCTGTGCGTGAAGAAATTCGAGAAGCCGAATTCGTCTAGTTATCAGAAAACTTTTGGAATCTCGTATTTTCCGTCTTTTCGCTAACTAGAAATTGAAAATTTTTAGATTACGCCATTTTGAAGATTTTTTATCTCTTAACTGACAAAATGTTTGTACATAAGAATAAATAGAGAAGTTTTACACAAAATTTCGTTATTGCGTTGGTAATTTCGCACTAAATTGTTGATAATTAAAAAACAACGCTGAACTCTGCAGAAACCGTATAGTGTTTGCTATAGGTACCTAGGTATCCAGAAAAACTCGTCAAATATCTGGCTAAAAAATCCTGAACACTTTGAAATTTTGCTTATTTCTCTGGACTAACAGTTGGTAGTTAGGATCTCGTGAGCAAAATTTTAAATTATATAGGTAGTGGCCAAATCTCGGAGCTCGGGCGCGGACGAAGAATTATGAGATGAGAATGCAAAAGACAGAATGATACAATGTGAGAGCAGAGCAGACATGTCTCAGCCCTCAAGGACGCAGAAAAAGAAACGGATCAAGGGAAACAAGGAAAATATCTGTGAATTGAAGGAAGACATTAGAAAAAATTTTATAAGCTTTATTTTTATAAGAGTATTTTTAAGTTTACATGTTGTAATTTAATAAAGATTTTGCATCAGAATTAATGCTCTTTTCCCTTCGGTTCCCTTTTCTACATGTAAGTAATAACACTGCAATTCCATTCAATGCGTGCCAAAATTTAAAACGCAATAATAGGGTAATGTTGTGAAATTATATAATGTTAAGCTAAATTAAATACTTACCATTCAAAATAGTTTTTTCTACTTGTACCAGTCGTTTTTCTGAAAATTTGGTCCAACATCCGTTCTTCCCACCATTTATTAACTCAGCTTCCACTTGTTCTGTTTCCATCTCCATGATTGTTGAAATATTTTTAATTAATTGTGCCTGTTACTGAACGAGTTTTTAAAGGTAGATAAGTTTATCTATGGTTTATGTACAATAATTAATGATTAACTTCAACTGTAATTTAACACACGATTGATGAACTGACACTGAATGAAAAATAAAAACCAGTGAACATAAACTCTAAACTGTGCACTTAACAACGTGTGGTAAACAAATAACGTAATAATAACCTAACATTATAAAGCTAAACTTGAATAATGACCTTGCCTCAGAGAGGTATCCTTTCTTAATAATTGTTTCATATTATGAATCATCGAAAATTTTGGTAATTTATAAACTGACGAAATCCAAACATAGTGCTTAAACCTTCTAGATCTTTCAGCAATTGATTAAAATATATTACGGGAATATCTATAATGAATTTGAAAATCAATTATTTGTCACAAAATATATAACTATTAATTTTTGATTTTATCATTGTTTGATATTAGATTAGGATACAGTTCGGGTTTAATATAAATCAACACTATAACATAACACTTCATATCAAAATTTATATTTTGGTTTTGTTTGAGGAATTCCGAATAGAAGTAGCCCAAATAAATATAATATTTTTTATAAACCGTAACAACCGTAACTAATGGGTGAATATTGTAATGGACTACTGTACCGGATCGCATCGCACAATTTAACCTTGCAGAGTACAAATTGTGTCTCTTCTGCCGTCGACGGAAAGATAAACTGTAAATATTTAATTATTATTAAATAAATATTTATTAGTGCTCTGTGAATCAAGCTATAAACTAAAACACAGAGTATGATAAATGTCTTAAGTGTTCAATTAAAAACATCTAAAACAAGAAAGATATAACACTAGATTACCAACCAATTACAACCTAAATATTTATAGTTAAAAATACAATGAATCAATTCTATTCATTTGACGTCTTATGTTGTCCAAATTAAGTTTCTTTGCATATACTTTAGTATTTAAAAATATTGCAAGTTACAAAATAGAACAAAATGTAGCAAAGAAACTACCTTCTCCATTTATCTGGGGAAAAGTAAAAGTTCTGAAAATTGGAAAATTATAAAGAACATAAGAAACAATAGGACCATAGAGGTAAAACCACCAATAAAACTTAAATGATAAAAATACTTAAAATTGTTGTTCAATGAAAAAGAAAAGATTGAATTACTTCTTTTCAAAATTAAAAATCTTAAGATTTCTGACGTCCAAGGGGATCCACATAGGTCATATTATCAACGAATGCGAATTATTCAAAAACGGGAAATCTATATATGAGACTCTAGAAATATGGTACTACAGTTGTATATCAACATCAATAAGAATTCCAAAGATGCATAAATGGCGATATAAATACATTAGGTAATACTATTATAATAATGGGGAACATCATTTGTGATAATTCATAAAAATGTTACAAAACAAAAAAAACTAAGGAGGAATATCAAAAAATCATAAAAAAGAGAATTGTACAGAAATACCAAGAACAGATGAAGAAAGTAGAAGGAAAAACAGGTTTTCGAAAAAACAGTACGTGGCGCTTTCATGAGAATCATAAACAATTGCAAAAATCGCGCAACGCATATTTCTGTAAAGCCTTGAACAACTGAGTTAATTTGAGGCAAAACACAAAAATTTCGAAATTTATACTCTTCACCGTTCAAACGCATTTTGAGTTTTGTCCATAAGACATACATAGATAAGATCTACATAAAAAGTGATAAACATTTTTATTCAAAATTATATAAGCAACATTTTTTATTTAAAACATTTTTTTCTATGGCGTCTTGGTAAATCGATTTTGTATGTTTCCCCTCCCCCTACAAAGGGGGTTTTAGGGTAAGCCCGGGGTAGGAGTGGTAAACCTTTAATGAATATTTTTTGGGGTCTGAAAATGGACATTCGCAATAATTTTTAGATGTTCAGTGGCATTTTTATTTTGGACAACTGGAATAATTGAGGAATGGGGTTTAAAAATAAAGATTTATTTTATTATATAGGGGAGAAAATAAACAAGAAATACGAGTTTTTCTGGAATGTAGGAATTTAGACTTAAAAATGTTACAGGGCGAAACAATGGATGCAACGATCAAGCTAAGAAATATACTCAACACAAACCAACCCAAAAGATAACAAATAAAATTATTTTTAATACTAAAATATATAATACTGTAATATACTAATGTTATATTTAAAACTATTACAGCCCGCCGTAGTGAGTTACGAGCACTTAAATCAAAGGCAAATAAGATTGTTCAGTCAGAGTCACAGACATGGATTTCTGTAGAAGATCAGATGGGATATTTAGAAGAGAAATAAAAAAAGTGAAAAATTTTGAGAAACTTGGAGAAACAATCATAGATTACATCAACAACCAACATCTCGAATGGTATAAACGTAACGTGTGGACACAAGTAAAAAGTAAAAAAAATCGGGAAGACTCAGAATGGGTTGGTAGAGATTTGAAATCGGACAACACCGAAGAACGTTGTAAACCGATATACGAGTGTAATAATATACTATTTGATTTTTGCAGAGATATATATTCTCTTACATATCTCTGCCTTTTTGTCTGAACAGTTTTTCCCCAGTTTTAAATATATAGAAAAAAAATATTTATTACTCATTTTGTAATACTTTTTGTTATATAGAATGGTTTAAAATATTTCATTATTTTGTTTGAACATAAAAATGATTAATTTTTTGTCTAATTCCAGTAACTTTAGTGTCAATATAGAGACAATTCAATACTTAACTAAAAAAACAGCATTCCGCTATATGCAACCAATTATACATAAATACGTTTAATATTTAATTTACTAATTTTATAAGTATAAAATATTATTTACCTACTGCAGTAGCAGTAAATGACCGTTTTGGAGTTTAATTTTCCCTGTCACGATGTATTTACCTGAAAATTTAGATTTAGGTTCGTTTTACCTTTTACTTCACATTTGGATGTGAGTCATGGCACTTCTGTGGTCATGGGTTGCTTTTTTTGGAGATGATCCCTAATAGCACATGTACATCCAGTATACGTCCATAGTACGTCCCTCATGGACTTTAGGGACGTCCCTCGAAAGTCCGCTTTGATCCTATTTACGTCCGTTTTACGTCCTATATTGGTCCGAATGTCGCTGCGCCAAAACGCCAAACGTCCTATGGACGTCCATTTTACGTCCCGAGCGGACGTAAAATGGACGTACCGGGACGTTAATTGGGCCTTAATCGGACGTCCATAATACGTCCAAAGGACTTACTTGACGGACTTTTGTGATGTTTTCGGACATCTATTTTAGCGCTGAGGATGTAAATTAGACGTCAACGCCATTGTATAAAGTACTAAAAGTGGTGTCATCCTGTGCATATTAAGAATGTATTTTGGGAAATAAAAAGTAAATGTTTAAAGAAACTTACGTTTATTATTACATTTATTTATATTTATTTATTATTAACAAACGGGACAAATCTACTGTCAAAATTATGCAAAAATGCAACATTATAGAAATTTAAATTATTTTGTATAATAAAACACAGATGTTTAAAGAAACTAACATTTATTATTACATATATTTATTTATTAATAACAAATGGAACAAATTCACTGTCAAAATTATACAAAAATGCAACATTATAGAAATATAGACAAAATTACAGATAAAATAAAATATACATGAATAAAATAAATAAGTACACATTTTATATTAAGTTTCATTTAGCATTTAAGTGCTTCAAATAGTACCTAAAGCTATTGATATGAAAGTTTTAGACCATCGCTATGTGTGCAACATAATTAGTTCTGCGCGGTAAGGAACATGGAAATGTAAATTCTGACACAGTGAATGGGAAAGAATATGAAAACAAACTAGCTGGAGCAATTCAGTAGATTGGTTATTCTATAAACAAGTTGAAAAATAAAGATTAAAATTTAACACTTTTGATAAGAGAATCCAGATTCAAGAAATTGATCATACCTACCAGAATAAGAATATGGGCTACACAATTTACAAGAACAGTAGATGCTTGTGTGCTTGTAGAATGCTTAGCAAACATATATCATCGTGATAACTAGAATAATAAAACAATTGTAACGAATTATCTAGAAATAAAATATTTTGACACTTTACCTTAAAAAAACAAAACATGTTTTGGATATATTAAACTATACAATTTTTAATTAATCATGATTTAACCCTTTCGCTTTTAATTATTTTATTAACCTAAATAATTTTTTATTTTATTGAAATATTTACTATTTGATCCCATAATTGGTAAATGTCGGATGTCCAGAAAACGTCCGAGTTCGGACGTCCAGGGAACGTCTGTGTGTGGAGGTCCAGGGAACGTCCTAGTACGGACGTCCAGAGAACGTCCATATTTAGTCCACCCAAAGTACGTCCCACTTCGTACGTCCATAGTACGTCCATTTTACGTCCAGGGACGTCCGGACCAAAACTGGACGTATATTGGACGTCCATAGGACGTCGTGTGTTACTAGGGATAGTACCCTTCTGGGTGGTGAAAAGACATAAGTTCAAAATAAGTCCGGAAATGGAGTTATTTTTTTCACTAAGTCCATACTTTTTGAGTTATTTACGAATGAAAATGTTCATTTTTCAAAATAAAAATCAAGTTTTCAGACGGTTTTTCCCAAATAACTCAAAAAGTAAATATTTATCGAAAAAATATTCTTAGCAGAAATGTAGCGTATAAATAAAATGATGTAAAAATTCAAATTTTCATGTAATTTTCATGTGGAGGCAAGGTACCCAGTGACATTGTTTTAAATCTACCCAATCTAGGGGGTGAGATTTAGGGGTTAAACTGTGATAGAATCTTAAATTATCTTTATCAAGGTAAGTAATACCTAAATCCCAATTTTCATGTAATTCGGTGGTGACACGAAAAATTACAGGGTATCTCCGTATTTCACGTTCATTTACTGGCCTATATTTACTGGTCAACTGGTTGTTAGTATATGCCATATTTTTTTTTTAACTTTGTTTACTTAAATAGTTTATCTTTATAGATTCGTATATTAAATCCAATTCTGGTATTAGTTTTCTGTATAACCCATATTTTTGGAATGATCCGCTTCTTATTAATCACTATAAAACTCCTATACGGTATATAGTCAACTTAATAAAATAATTCTAAAAATAAGCATAACTTATACCATTGTTTAAATAGGACTAGTTAGTCAATCCTTATGGAACAAATGTTTGACTTTTAATCCGCCGTCATATGGCGGCCTCTAGTCATAAATTTTAAAAACTATTAACAGAAACTTAATTCTCTGCAGAATTCTACTCGACTATATTTTCAGCTGTCTGATAAGTAATGTGAACCTGTACACGGATGCCAGATTGTAAAGAATATATTATAAGACTATATTATAAGAATATATAAAATGCTTATTGGTATTATCGTTGTATGCATCTTATGAAAGATAACTTGACTATTTCGAGCGAATATTTCAAATTGTTTTTATACTTTGAGACTTGCTAAATATAAATCGGTCAGTAATCTATTTAAATGAAGTAGGTAAATGCTACCTTTTTTTTTTAATTTTTATTAGTTTACCAGATATTAAATTTGGTGTTATGATTTGTTAGAAAAGGATTAAATATTTAATTGAAATATACTCGATTGCTATCGTCTTAGAACACTTATGCGGAGATTTATTTTTTAGTCAAGACTTAAGTTTTATCATTGTTTAAAAAAGAAAATCTTTTTAAACAATGGTATTATGTATGTTTTGAGAAAATTAATTTTCAATCTTTTAATCTTTAGAATGACGATTGAAAATATAGTAAATTTATGGGAATGGTTTTGAAACAAATAAACAGATCGATATGCCACAACAAGGGGCAACACATATTTGGGGACAAATTAATCTATGTGTTGGGATAAAAGGAATAATAATTAACAAAACTTTAATAAATAGTAGCCTTTATTTTATTTATTTATGTATTTTATAAAATACACACCATTTCTCTATTTCTGCTTACATTAATGAGAATGTGTTTTTTTTTCAATCAACTCGCCCGATTTGAGCTGTTTATTAATGAAATATAGTTATATAACACTTATCAAAATTCTAATATCTACACATAAACAATATTAACAAAATAATAATTCAAGGTAAAAAAACCAAACAAACTTGTTTACATTAATAGTTATAGAAATTAATTGTAACGTTGTTTTCATAAACTAAAATAAGTAATGTACGAGTTGGATATATGTATGAACTAGCAATACCAATTTAAAAATATTAGATCGTGTACTATACAGATACGTAAGAATATGTTCTGCAATGCAATGGTATCAACTTCAACAAACGTTATGCTAGCAAAGTGTAATGAAACCCATTAGAATTACATAGACAACTATTAGCACAAAAATACTGTATAAAGATGAGAAACACTGAGTCAGACATTTTAACAAAAGTATATGATAATTATGAAATCTTTTTTCTTAACCAATGGTGATAACGGCATATCTATAAGATCATCAACAAAATCGTCAAGTTCAGAATTATCACTGTGCGAAACATTGTTGGCACTAGTTGATGGTTGTTTTGCTATCGAATATGTAAAACGCGTGGTGTCGTTAACGAACCTTCCTCTTCTACCTCACTATATTTTTTGGTATAGCAGTAGCGGGTAAATATTTTGCATTTTGATAGTTTTGGTCAAAATGCATACTGCATAGAAATTTTTCTTTTCACTCGGGTAGCTCCAGATTTTCCAATACAGCATTACCTACAACAATATTACTATTAACACAACTGAAAAATAACCAACTTTCTGCACAATAAAGTAAAAAAAAAACAATTTAAGTTCTGTATTCAAAATATCAATAATTTGGCAGTTGCAGTATGCCAATACTTATATGTTTATCCACGAAGGAAGCTAAGCTACCTGAGAAAAGGAATGCCAAACGTGTGTTAATGCGGGTTAATAGTAAAAGAAAGGTAGAAAGTATCGGCATCAAAGGAAAAAATATATAAACATGTGTATAATATGATCCTTTCGCAAGTTAATATGCTCCATTTCTAACTTTGCTGTGCAATACTAAAGACGACCAATAGTCAGAAATACATATATATGGTTGCCTTCTATCTTATACCACATATGTATCATATTGTTTTCCTTTTGTCATATATATAGATATATATATATATATATATATATATATATATATATATATATATATATATATATATTGGAAAATATATATACATTGGAAATGTGGGTTCATAGACGAATGCTGAAGATACCTTGGACAGCAAGAAAAACTAATGAAGAAGTACTAAGGAGCGTCAACAAAGACAGAGAACTGCTAAAGACTGTTAAACATCGAAAAATGTCTTATCTGGGACATACACTAAGGGGAAGTCGATATAAAATTTTACAACTGATCCTTAAAGGCAAAATAGAGGGCAAAATAAAGGTAAAGTAGAGGTGTAGGAAGAAAACTAGTTTCTTGGTTAAAAAACATTCGTGAATGGACTCAGATACCAAATGCAGAACAATTATTCCATATTTCAGAAGATCGAGAAGCCTTTGCAATGGTGATCGCCAACGTCGGATAGTTCTGATATGGCACGCGAAGAAGAAGTGTATATATATATATATATACATATATATATTATATAGGTATGTATGTATTCCCAATGAAAACAACAGGTAATACCAACCAAAATAAAGCTACAATTTTTATGGATTTTTGTTCGGTATTGTTATGTCGAAAATTTATTTACACAAAGTACCTCAACAACTATGTCCATTGGTACAGGAACAATAATATTAAATATAGAATAAATAATGAGAACAAATAATAATTTTATCACTTTAACTAATGTCCATTAGGTTAAATCTTGTGGTAGAGTTGAGCGGTTTTTAAAAACTATCTAGTTTTTGTTATGTCTGTAGGGTTGTTAAGCAGATCCTTAGAGTAGGTTTTAAGTCCAGTGCTTTATACAGGTTGGTGAATTGTTTGCAGTCGGTAAGTTTGGTGTGGTTGATTCGTAGTCTTCTAATAGTCGACGCTTCTCTTCTAGTTAGGAAGTCCAGGGAGAGATGACCAATAAAAGATTGAAGTTTATGAAGAGTTGTTTTGCTTTTTGCTATAAGATTTGTCAAGTATCCTCTACTGACTTTTTGAAAACGAATTTCAAAATTCGTTAGCTAGTTGAATTGGAGTGACTTCAGTCACCCCATGTTTGGTAGCTTCTTTGGCAAAATGATCTGCTGTTTTATTACCAGTAATTACGGTGTAAGAAGGCAGCCATATGAGAGAGACTGTTACATCGTAAGTACAGAGATTTTGGTATATGTCAAGAATGTTTTGAACTAATAGGTGGTCAGTGAATACCTGTGCAACCGTTGCATGTTAAGTGTAACCGAGATGATCTTACAAGTTCATTTTTAGTGGTTACTGCACGACCAATAGCAGCGGTAGCTTTAGAAGTATCTGTATAGAGAACTAATTTCTAAAAATGCTTTCTTTATAAGAAGGTTAGAAGATTCAAGTTTGTTAAAAATGGTGAGTGAGGTATATATTGAAGGGAAATCTTTAGCCCAGAGGGGAAGTAAAGGTAGAGGAAATGAACTAGTCAGAAGGTCAAAATTTTTAAATAGTGGAGAAATTAATCGACGTATAGGTTTTATGATAAGGTGTTAGTTATTGTTGGTGGAAGAAGACGGCATTGCGGCAATTAGGGAATGGCCGGGATTAAAGGGATTTACGGATGTTGATGCAGCATACGAAAGTAGAGTGAATTATCGTCTTAGGGTAGGTGAAACTTCATTAGATTCATGGTATATACTCTCAATAGGACTAAAGCGAAAAGCGCCTAGACCTAGAAGTAGTTTCATCGGCACCTTATTGAAGATGACTGAGGGGTTTAATTAATGTTCAACCTTTTAAAACAATTTGTTCAGAGATTTTATTCTTTGAATTTAATTTGGAGTCAAACATAAAACCTAGAATTTTACATTAATTAACAACAGAAAATGGAGAATTGTTAAAGAAAATTTGGGATAAGAGAGTGGAAATCCTTCTGGAAAATTTTATTACTGTGGTTTTGCTCTGAGAGAGTGATAATCCTAGTTCGTTAAATCTATTTTGAAGTAGATTTACTGCACTTTGTATAAGTTTATATGAGGTTGGGACAGATTTAACATGGCAGTAAATGGTTAGGTCATCAGCGTATTGAACAAATTTGATGGTAGGTAAATAGAGTTAAACTTAATGCAGATTCTAAAGGAACACCTTAATTTTGAGGAAGAAAATAAAAAAATTTACCATTGAAAAGATTTTAAAGATTCTTCCAGTTAGATAGTTTTTTACAAATGAGAAAATATTACCATCTAAATTATAGTGGGAGAGTTTGTCAATGATTGCTTTTCTGGAGATGGAATAAAATGCCCCTTCAACGTTAAATATAGTTGCTACGACATCTTGTTAATTATAGATTGCTTAAGAAATGTGTGTTTAAAAAATAAAAAGGTTATCAATAATAGACCGATTACGTCGGAAGCCGGATTGAGCGTCGGGAATAATATACTGTTTAACGAACCAAGTGAGAATTTTATTGATCATTGTTTCAAGAAGTTTGCAGGTGGTACAAGTAAGAGAAATCAGACGAAAAGATATTGGAGTTACAGAGGGTTGGTCAGGTTTTTTAATTGGAATGATTATAGAATTGCGCCAAACATCTGGAAATGTTTGTGTGTTTCAGATAAGGTTATATATTTCAAGATGTTTGGAGAGAGATGTATTAGAGAGATTTTTTAAAAATATATAAGAGATATCATCGGGATCAACAGCAGAGTTTGTACATGAAAACAAGGTAAATTTTAGTTTATTTAGGGTAAAAGTGGCGTTTATAAACGTGACATCGTGTGAAGTTGACGAGATGGTGGAGAAAGATTGAGTGCGTAAAGAACTGGGAGTGAAAGCCATATTACTTTTATTGAATCTGTCTTCAACCCAATTAGCGAATGTGTCGGAAATGAATTGGGTCTCAGAGATAACTGTGTTGTTGAAGATGATAGGAGGAATAGTTAGGATATAGGAATAAAGGATGAATAAACTCATAGGATGAAGGTTAGTTTTATTACCTTGGATTTATGAAACATTTTTTTTTATAAATGAGTGGAGTTTGCATTGTGTGTTAGGGTGGAAGTGTGATTTTGCCATGAGGATGTTTTGCTTTGTTTAATAAGGAATTTGGCTTTAGCTTTAAGTTGTTTGTGTATTAGAAGATTTCTCTGGGTTTTGTTTCACCGATACTTACTTAAAGCAATCTTAGATAAACGGATGGTATAATTTCAATCAGAGTTCCACCATAGTACCATTTTGTGGGTATAAAAGATGGTTTTTTTTTGCCGATATGTGATTTGGCAGCAGTAAGTAAGTATTCGTAAAACAAGTTTGGAATAATGTTAATATCTATAATCTAATAAACAATAAAGCTGAGGAAAATAATAATATTTCAGTTTTAGAATTAAATTTTAACCAATCTAGTGTGTTTAACGTTCCAGAAATTTCTAGTAGTTGTTTGCTTATTGGAGGAGCTGAATATGATGATAGAAAAGTGGTTGCTATCATGAAGATCATCAAAAACTTCTCAGGCGCGGGAATGAGCCCCAAATTCTGTTATGGGCATTAAAGTTACCAACAAGAATAAACGGGACGGGAAGTTGAAATATTAAATCGACTATCTCTTCTTCATTGAGGGTATAGTTAGGAGGGATCTATATGGTAAGTTTGTTAGGACACCAAGCAGTAACCGCTAATGTATCGCAGTATTGTATAGCAGTAACAAAAGTGCAAAAGATAAAGTAAAAATATTCAGAGAGCAGAAAAAATGAATAAATGCGTGAGAGAGAGAAATTCCATTCATCATGTATAATGTAATTAGATTTGACATAAGAAGATTTATCAGAGGAGGGCACTTATATATATATATAATATATATATATATATATATATATATATATATCTTGTAAGTAGGAGGTAGGCTGTTCTACTTTTTTAAGATTCTAGTGACACGGTTTAAAAAATACGGGTTAAAGGATCTAGTAATATTTTCCTTCTACCTGTGTAGAGTTGCAATAAGTCCTTTTGAATACCATCTATGTTGTTGGATTTTTAAGCTTCTGGTAGTGGGGTGATACATACAAAAGAGTTCTTAAGAAATGCTATAAGTTGCGTGGAATTGAGTGTAAAATTAGTCGTATTCTCTTTGTAAATCGTTTCCATAGAGGAAATATAATTAGGTTTTGATACAGTAATCCAATCAAAGATTAGATTTGGACATTTTTTGGCTGATTTGGGTGGCATCGAGAATGGCTAAGGAGGAAAAGAACTTAATAGATCAAGAATGCTGGACGAAGAGATAATGGTAGGAGTGTCAGGAGCACTGTCATTGAAGTGTCCTTTTTTGTCATACTGCCAACATGGGCTTGGAACTAGTATGACGAGGGATGGATAAATTCATAATGGCAGCCAGGATGGGTGTGTAGTTAAAGGAGATGTACTCAATTTTCGAAGATAGAAGTTCTTTTGATAAAGTTAAGGATTTAGGATTAAGGACTTCTTAGATTCAGCTGAAAATGAAGAAGAGGGAGGGGCATTAGCTCCAATCAGTGTGTGGTCTGGTCAACTGGAGACTTTGCGATCAGACTCCATGTAACGACCCGTAAGCTTACAAAGAAAACACTATAGTCTGTCAGAGAATTAAAATATTTTAAGGGATGTATTTTCATGGGTAATTAACAGAGAAGATTGCACTTCGAAGTCCTCCTTGTCAGGGATTACAAATGTTACCCTAAGAAAACTCATGATATGTGCCTATTGATCATCTGATGTTCCATATTTTTTAGGGACTGTTCGATTAGTGAATGCGGGATGGAAGGAGATATATTTGAAATAGGGATTCGTTTGGTGGCAGAAATAATCTTGCAGATAAAGATGACGGTGGAATTAATTATGACGTTAGGTGAATGTTTTAGTTGATCAACGATGTCGGTAGATGTGACGAAAATGCAGATTCGATTATTCGAAATGCGAAATGGAAAAGTAAATTTTTTTGGATAAACTGTTTCACCAATTTCTTTAATATATTTAAGTAAAACAGTATTCAAAATGGAGTGCATGACAATAAATTGTTCCCTTTTAGAAAACGAACGGGAAGGAGGCCTAGAGACTGCGGCAACGACATATGATTTTGGGTTGGAATTGGAGTTGTTTTGTGTAAATAAAAATATTGAATTGCTGTTCATGATGTGTAGTGCTGTTTACCTAGAAAGTAACACAATACCTAAATGTGAGTACCTAATGGACCCTCTTCAAAACTGGAAAGAAAGAAAAAAAGGATCTCACCTATTTCTTGAGACTTGAAACTTTAAAAAGGGTGTTTAACCTTTGACAGTTATTTGACGTTTTTTGAATCGATTCTTTGAAGCTTTATTTATAAACATCAACATTTTATTAAAGTTATTATAAAAAAACAGGTTGAAAAAGTGCTGACTTTTTAGCTTCTAAACATTTATACTCTACTTCTAAATATTTTACGAGTACCATTAATGTTTTAAAACTAATTTACTTCTTCACTGTGTATGCCATTTATAAATCGAATTATGAGAGTTAGATATTCTTCTACAATGTATTCAAGTTTCAGCTCTTAATGTTAATAAACAATGAAAATATTAGCAAAAATGCTATTTGATTTCCTCTAGGCCATAGAAGGTTTTAGTTTTTTTAAATGTTTGTTTTTATTAGCTTTATATTGAGCCTACATGCCATTTATAAATCGAATTATGAGAGTTAGATATTCTTCTACAATGTATTCAAGTTTCAGCTCTTAATGTTAATAAACAATGAAAATATTAGCAATTTCTTATACAAGAAAGAAAAATTCTATTTGATTTCCTCTGGGCCATAGAAGGTTTTAGTTTTTTTAAATGTTTAAAAGTGTATGACATAAAAATGTCAAAGTTATTAGAAATTTTTATATGCTAAAAATTTGTTATTCTTCAAACCGATTTTTAAAAACAAATTTAATATAATCTTGATGTTTTTTTTATAATTTAAAACGAAGCCATAAAAAATCGATTGATATTTACAAAATATCCCTAGAGTGACTCTTTGGACAAGTACAGTTGTTTAAATAATCGGTCTCCGGGATAAACAAATTGAATAACTCATAAACTGTATAATCGTTCTGTATGACATTTAGCACACTTTAAAAATCCAACTCCCATAATTTTAAATAGTTGTATTACATATCGTTATGCAAAAAAGAAAGTTACTAACATTTATAAATTATACTTTAAAAATATGGATTTTTAAATTATCTTGGTCAATTCTTTATGTATTTTAATTATAAAAATCTCAATATTAGAGAACATTTTATGATCTATAACTTTTATTTTAACCATATCTCTAACATATATAAGAACCGATTGTTTACTAAAAAAAGCAAAGCAAAATTAGCTAAAGTCTTCACATAATTGTCATCAGCTACCCCTCATCTACCTTCTACAGACTTTAAATATCTGTTTGATTTTTTCAGCTTTTTTAGAGTTGTAGCAGAGAACTACGAACACTGCGTTCGTAGTTCTCTGGTTGTAGATAATAAAAACATGTAATTTTTGAGAGTATCCAAATTAAAATACATGAAACCATTAACCGAAATAGTTGCAAAAAAACCTTATTCTTGCAGTTATTTATAAATTATAATAACTCTTTTTTGCGCAAAGACATGTAACATAGCTCCTTGAAATTACGGAAATTAGTTAGGTTATTAAAGTGCGCTAAATAGTAATCAGATAGAGCAAATAGTTTATGGGTTATTTAATTTGTTTATAAACAAATATAATAACTTTGATATCGTTTATGCCACAAACTTATATAGAAGCTTAATGAAAAACTGGTGAAAAACACACTTTCTAAAAAAACAGAATATTCTATGTCCATTACAAGCCAAGAGAGCATTCTATATTTAAAACCATAGCATTTTATTCTTAAAATCATAATTCCATTGTCTATTAACAGTAAGAGCTGAAAATTGAAGGGACCCTAAATGTAGATCTGAATTGTACGATCCAACTTACAGATGGCATATGCAGTAAAGAAGTAAAAATTTATAACCCGTTAAAATGACGGTATTGGTAAAATACCGCTTCGGAAAAATAGAATAGAGACCCATCTGAGCTCGGTTATTTTTTTTTTTTTTTTTCGATTTGAACCTTTTTTAAAATGAAGCCCGCTTGCAAAATTTGCAATATCTTCGCTTCTGTGGCACGTAAAACATTAATTTTCTTGAAACTGGAGTAGCTCAACAAAGAGTTGTTTAAATAATCGCTTTCCATGATAAACAAATCGTTACTTTTTTATTAGTTACATTACATACCATTATGCAAAAACAAAGTTATTAAAATTTATAAATTTCTGCAAAATCAAAGGTTTTTGCAACTATTTTGGTGAATTCTTTATGTATTTTAACAGAAACTCGCAAATGGAAGAACTTTTTAAGATCTACAATTTTTATTTCAACTATTTTTCCCTAAACTGAATAAAAAACGTTTTATAGGCAAAAGAATGACCTCTCACTTTTTAAAATTGTTTAAACAAAAACAAGTCAAAATCACCTGTATGTCTTCACACATTTATCATTAACTAACCCTTATATATATTTTAGAACCTTCAAATATCTGTATAATATTTCCACGTGAAATCAATGATTTTTTCCCAGATGGACTGGTGTATAAATTAGTTCTTCGATAAAGATGAACTTATTTCTACTTTTCAATACAATAATAATATAATGATATTTATTCACTAATTTGTTTTTCCGAAGTTTATTATATCATAATTATAATACCAACGAAAACGTAAAATTCAAATTAATGCATCTCGAATATGATGCATGCACTGTGGCGATAATAAAAATGATGAATGAAAAAAAAAATAAACATTTTTTTAAGTTAATTACGTAACGGAAACGGTGTAAAATACAAGAATATAAAAAAAGTTTATGTTTACTTACCAGAGTGTAATATCCAAGTTTGACAAGCCGAAGGATTTTTTGTCGGACATCTGAAGATTCTCAGTTCATGAATTTTGTATGGTGATAAAGCACATTTGTAATAACAAATATTTCCAGCCATCTGTAAAAAACTATTTATTTATTATGGAAGTAACATTATTTTAATTTAAAATCACTTTCTTTCAAATATTATCGAATGCATGTATTATCCGATAAAATTTATTTCTAAATACATAATTTTGTTTATTTCTCATACAAATGTTTTTTTATGTTTTAAACGTATAGGGTTAAAATGTTTTACTTACCTCGGACCAAATTTTTTAAATACACTTCCAAATAAAATAAAATATTTAAATTCTTTAAACTCATTTAGATGTATGAAGATTTAGAAGCCAAAGTATGTTTGTGTACGATTTTAGTTGACACGATATTTACTTGTTGATAGTAATAATTATATTTTAAATGAATACCTTAAGTGATTCATGGTCTGTTTTTTGTAACATTTTTATTTGTAAATAAACCTGTTACTATTGTCAGTGAAATATTGCAACGCTGGTGAATTTAATTCATGGGATCAAAAATGGACGTTTAGTTTAGTCTTTAACTTTTTCACATAGCACCATCTATTATAACGTATAGCAAACAAACAATGGTAAATTAAAATCTATTGAGACAGAAAGAGTGGTGACATCTAGTGACTGTCTCAATTAGAATCAAACAAATTTATACATTGCGTTGGCTAACTAGTCCTATTTAAACAATGCTTATACATACAGTATTTTAGTTAGAACAGTGATATAATGTGTTAATATACGTTTCAGTAGTCATGTGGAATTGGTATATACTTTATCTCTATTTTTTCTTTGAAACTTCTTACATAGCTTTTTCTAATTCCTCGGCAGAATGTAGTAGGATCTGGCTACCAATATTGAAAGAGGAAGTTATTAATAAGAAAATACCAGTATTAGTAAGTCAGTAACATGTAGAGGATACATCATTTATGTTTTTTTAAATAACGTAACATATCAAATCAGAATTTTGATGTTTGTTGAAGGTAAACTAAATTCACGAACAAATACTTACAATGTCGGGATAGTATTATGAGGTTTTTTTCCTGGTTTTTCCCTCATAATTTACTATGGAATCACTAACAGGAGAATTTTACTGTCATCATGTCATGTGTTTGTCTTTTTTAAGACGAATTACATGCTATGATTTTTTTCTGACGGATATTCTCAAGTTAAAGTTGATTTTATGTAATCGAATGAACTATCTTATAAGTAAAGTCGTCCCAGGAGCGCAACTCAACAATATTGGCAATATCATTTTAAAGTCGTCTACTTTAAAATGCATAATGTATGTCTGAATTGTCAATATAAATGAGTCAGATAAAATTAAATTATTAGAAGAATTTTTCACTATGTAACAAAAAACAAAATTTGTTTAATTTACTGTTTGTATTTTGAGAACGATTTCCGAAGTGGAAATTGAAACGTCAATAAACGTATTTTTATATTTAATTGTGGCTTATTCCCAGTTTAATAGTAATTAATTTACAATGCCACAAGAAAATAGCTTCAGAACAATATTAAGAAGAGTCGCTTACAGAACTTCTCTATGAAGAAACCAACAGTTATCCTTGCTTCTTTAATAGTATTCGTTTTGCTGCATGTTTCTTTCGTATCTATTGATCCATCTCCCCTTATTGTATTCTGTGCTACATAAGAATTGTTGCATTAACAAAAATGCAGTTCTTTGATATCTCCTGCGTGTTTTTTGGTTTTGGTTTTGGGGAAAGTAGATCTGAGTGTATTGGTTTATTTAATGTTATGTTATTATATTTATTTACTATTCTTTTTATTTTTTCTGATAAGCCCTTATTTGGTATTGTTGTCACCTTCGAATCCCTTTTTGTAAGCATTTTTGGATTATTTTTTTCTTGTCTTTCTTCAATCCTGTGAAATTCTTTGTTTTTAACTGACCTATTAAATTGACATTTTAGATAATCATTTTATTGTGAAGACCTTGGTTAGTAGGTTTTTTTTTCTTGCTGAAATGCATTTTCATTGGAGCAGGTGTTTTGGGATCTCATTTGATGATCCTCTTTTTGCTATTTATGCAATAATTTGGGTGATAATTTAAATATCCGTTGGCGGGGGTTGACGCTAATAATGGAGATAATGAAGAGAGTAAAAGGGCAGCACGGGTTCGGCGTATTTTCCCATGTTAAATCCCATAAGAAATCGCTAAGGTTCATTCTGCTCATTTTTGACGCTTTTTTTTGGTGGAGGCGCGACGGCTTGTCGGATCGTGACGTGTTGGGTATCGTTGGAAAGCGGAGGGGACGGGGAACACGTTGAGATAAAAATTAAACGCAAAAACTGTGCCAAAACGGCATTACGTCATATCTCCGTTGTTATTGGTTCGATTGTGACGTACGAGGGCTCGTTGGAACGGGGAGAGGGTAACGAATATGTTTAGATAAAAACAAAACGCAAAAGACAATGCCAAAAGGACACTAAGCTTGTAACATCCAAACGGCTCAACGTACAACAATGTGTGAGGTATCGATGAAAAGTGGAGGTGGTAACGAATATGTTTAGATAAAAACAAAACGTAAAAGACAATGCCAAAAGGACACTAAGCTTGTAACATCCAAACGGCTCAACGTACAACAATGTGTGAGGTATCGATGAAAAGGGGAGGTGGTAAAGAATATGTTTAGATAAAAACAAAACGCAAAAGACAATGCCAAAAGGACACTAAGCTTGTAACGTCTAAACGGCTCAACGTTTGAGGTATCGATGGAAAGGGGAGAGGGTAACGAATATGTTTAGATAAAAACAAAACGCAAAAGACAATACCAAAAGGACACTAAGCTTGTAACATCCAAACGACTCAACGTACAACAACGTACGAGGGCTCTGTGGAACGGGGAGGTGGTAACGAATATGTTTAGATAAAAACAAAACGCAAAAGATAATACCAAAAGGACACTAAGCTTGCAACGTCTGAACTACTCAACGTACAACAACGTGTGAGGTATTGTTGGAACGGGGAGGTGGTAACGAATATGTTAAGATAAAACGCAAAGACATCGACGCTAGCTTGTAACGTCCAAACGGCTCAACGTGAGAGGTAGTGATGGAAAGGGAGGTGGAATATGTTAAGACAAAAAACAGACGCAAAGACCGTGCCAAACAACGCTATGTCCTATCTCTGTTGTTATTAGTCAGATTACTACATGTAACACGTTAAATGAAAAGGGGAGGTGACGGGAAATATGTTAAGACAAAAGACAATGACTAAAACGCCGCTATATCGGATCTTTGTTTAGCATAATAGACATTTGAGGAAAGTGAGGCTAACAGAGAATCATCGTCAAAAACGGTGCTATATCAAATATTGTACATAGTTTGAATGGGATTCCACGAATAATACAGTTCATCGTCTCGTCACGCCACCTCTCAACCACATCTAGCACCTGACATCGTAAAAAAGACACACAGCTTCTCTCTCTCTCTCTCTCTCTCTCTCTCTCTCTCGAAACAATGCGAAAGGTGACGCTGAAAACGATATAACGCGCAACAACGTGTGTGGTATTACGAGAAATAAAACATGAATCGAAGAACATATATTATTCTTACTAGTCTTACAACGTAAGACAACGTGTAAGGTATCGCTGGAAAGGGGATGTAAGAACAAATATGTTAAGATAAAAATCAAACGTAAAGACATTTCCAAAAGGACATTAAGCTCGAAACGTCTAAACAACGCAACGTACGACAACGGGCAAGGTATCGCTAGAAAGGGAAGGTGAGAACAAATATGTTATGATTAAAATCAAACGTACAAACGTAAAGACATTCCCAAAAGAACATTAAACTTGAAACGTCTAAATAACTTACCGTACAATAACGTGCAAGGTATCGATGGAAAGGGAAGATGTTAATAAATATGTTAAGATAAAAATCAAACATAAAGACATTGATAGAAGAACAGTAAGCTTAAAAAGTCGAACCAACTCAACGTAAATGGCATCGATGAAAAGAGGAGGTAGGAAAGAATATGTTGATAAAAATCAAATGTAAAGACAACGTCAAAACGATAGTAAGCTTGAAAAGTCTAAACAACTCAACGTACGACAACGTGCAAGGTATCGATGAAAAGGGTAGGCGGAAATGAATATGGTTAGAAAAAATAAAAAGCAAAGACATTGATAAAAGGATACTAACATTAAAACGTCTAAACAATCCAACGTATAACAATGTGTAAGGTATCGATGGAAAGCAGAGGTGAGAACAAATATGTTAAGATAAAAGCAAACGCAGACACAATGCCAAAAAAGTCCTAAGATTAAAACGTCTAAACAACTGTATAACAATGTGTAAGGTATCGCTGGAAAGGGGATGTGAGAACGAATATGTTAAGATAAAAATCGAACGTAAAGACATTTCCAAAAGGACATTAAGCTCGAAACGTTTAATCAACTCAACGTACGAGAACGTGCAAGGTATAGATGAAATGGGGAGGTGAAAACAAATATGTTAAGATAAAAATCAAACGTAAAGACATTGTCAAAAGGACTCTAAGCTTGAAACGTCTAAACAACACAGCGTATGTCAACCTGCAAGTATTCAATGGAAAGAGTAGAGGGTAATGAATACGTTAACCAAAATAAAACAAGGATGACGACATTTCCAAAGTACACTAAGCTTGTAACGTCTAATAGGCTTAACTTACAACAACGTGCAAGGTATTGATGGAAAGGGAGGTGGTATCGAACATGCTAAATCAAAAATAAAGCACAACAACATTGTCAAAACAGCACTACAGCAAATCTCTGTTGTTATTAGTCAGATTACTATGTGTAACACGTTAACGGAAAGAGGAGGGATATCTTATACGTAAACATAAAAAAGCAAAAGACAAAGACATTGTCAAAATGACACTATATCGGATCGTCGTTGCTACTAATCGAATATAAGAAATAGTGATCAAAGTAGTCTACATATAAACATTAAAAAAAAAACATCAAAAGGCATGAGAGGCAACACGCTATGAAAATACTTTTAAAAACATTAAAATCATAAGAGGCAATACGCAAACAGTAATAAACACATACAGCTGGAAAGGAAATAATGATCACAAGCAGTATACATCAAAGAAAATACGCTTAAAAATACTAAACAACATTCTCAATTATACAAATGAGAATGGAACTGTAAATTATACAAACGAGACATGAAACTGTAAATTAACAATAAAGAATATTAAAACATAGCGAGTACATACCCAGACAGGCGTAATCTTTGGAAAAAACGAAAGACAACTGAACAAAAAATTTGTGAAATATGCTCAAATACAACAAAACTATGTAAACTACAGTCACAAATAAAGAACTGTAAAGAAGAAAAAAACAAATACTTCTATAGAGGTAAAATGCTAAAAATATAATAAAACTATGTTAAATACTGCCAAAATAAATACCTACAAAAAAAAATAAGCAAAATATAACGTGAAAATGCTAAAATATAATAAACTACGTAAACCACAGTCAAAAAACACCCTAAAAAGAAA
Source organism: Diabrotica balteata (assembly GCA_918026665.1). NCBI lineage: Eukaryota > Metazoa > Arthropoda > Insecta > Coleoptera > Chrysomelidae > Diabrotica > Diabrotica balteata. Next base: position 54,428,304 of record OU898283.1, read on the forward strand.
GAAGAAGCAAAAAGAACGAAAAACATCTTAAAACAGAAGAGGTACTAATGTGTACAACAAGTAAAAAAAAAGTAATAAACACGTACTGACGGATAGCAAATAACGTTCAAATAAAATCGACATGCAATGAAGTAATAAAACACTTATCTACGGATAGGAACTATTGATCAAAGCAGTCGACATGCAATGAAAAATGCATTAAAAAAACGTTAAACTTATAAGAGGCAACATGCAAAATGTAATAAGCACCAACCGACTAATAGGAAATAATGATCAAAGCAGGTGACATGCAATCAAAATATATTAAAACATATCAAAATTATAAGAGGAAACATGCAAAACAGTAATAAACACCTAAACGTGGGAAAGGTAATAAAATACAGTTAATACAATAAAAACATATAGAATTATGCTAAAAAAACGAGACATGAGACAGAAAATTAGTGACAAATAGCAAAGATCATCAAAAACAATTACAAATAGCTGAGTACATATCCGATAGACGTAATCTTTGGAAAAACGAGGCAAAAAAGATGGAACTTCTGTGAAATATGTTAAAATACAATAAAACCATGTAAACTACAGTTAAAAAACAAATACCTGCAAAGAAATTGAAAAAAAAAATAATAATAACGAAGAAAGATATCTTAAAACAGAAGAGATGCTAATGTGTAAAACAAGAAGGGATACAACCTCACAACAAATACATAGTCTCACGAAAAAAAAAAAGTAAAGGGCAAAGCAGCCTAAACACATTAACAATAAAAATAAAACATTAAAAATCGTTATTCCTAGCAGCCGTAAAAAGAAATAATACATAAAGTTGACGAAATACCGTGAAAAATACATTAAAAACATCAAAAAACATACACAAAATGTAAAAAAAAAATAAATAAAAAAGCAATCTGGCATTTAACATGTAATCGTAGTAATAAAAAACATCAAAAATACAAGAAGTGTTATGCATAAACAAAAATTACTAGTCACCATCTGACGGCAAAAGAAATTAGTGCATATGTCATCGAAATACAGTGAAATAATAACAGTGCCAAAATAGTAGAGTAGAGCTAGACATAATCTTTGGAAAAAATGAGACAAACCGAACGAAAAATCTGTGAAATATGCTCAAATACAATAAACTTATGTAAACTGCTGTCACAAATAAAGAACTGCAAAGAAATACATAAATACTACATGTAAATTATTGTCAAAAATTAATACCTGCAAAGAAAAGAAGCAAAATATAACGTGAAAAAATGCTAAAATATAATAAAACTATGTAAATTACAGTCACAAATAAATACCTCCAAAAGAAATACACAAATATACAGGGTAATATGCTAAAAAATAATAATAAATACTACATGTAAATTATTGTCAAAAATTAATACCTGCAAAAAAAGAAGCAAAATATAATGTGAAAAACTGCTAAAATATAATAAAACTATGTAAATTACAGTCACAAATAAACATCTGCAAAAGAAATAAGCAAATATATGACGAAAAACACGCACACTACTGCTGCAGAAGCCTGATACTGTCTACGTACAAAACACGGCGACCTACGTGTTCTCAGAAATTAACACAGAAACAGTAGACACACTAACAGTGGATATATGTTGCAAATGCTACAGACTCTGTCACTTTAGTGTCACACTCCGTTTGTACTGTTAAATATCACAGAATACTAGCGGTGTGTAACAATATAGTTTCTGAACGATACAACATCTAATTTTGATGACTGAACACTTACATACTGATTTGAAAACTGTACAACCAAGTGCTTCCAACCCATACATCGATAACAAAAAATCCTTTAAAAACAAACACTTAAACATATTTACTACTTTGGCAAATTTTCTAGGCAGGGAATATGACCAAATAATGGACCACACAATATTCTTTCAGGAAATGCTGTTTTCGATCTAACACGAGACTGTACGAAAACGATAACTAGTAATGTACTACACAAAAACAATTAACTTTATCATCTGTAGTTTTAAAATAAAATTAGGAAATAACAAAAACCTAAATATGCATATAATTATTCAGCAATGATGTCCGCTAGATTGGACTCCTAAAATAGTACCAAATAGCGAATAAGGCCTCTCGTTCGATAGATTCAATAATATGTTATTGTTATTGACCAAAAAAAAATCAATAAAATCGACAGCTTTGCCAAAAACACAAAAAATGTGTGTAATAGAACCACTGAAATACGAAAAGACCGATATTATCGATCAACAAAACCAATAGTGATTGATAGGGTCTGTGACATGCAACCACAAGGACAATACCTGAAGGTCACTAAGCTTGCAACATCCAAACGGCTCAACGTTCAAAAACGTGCAAAGTATTGATGGAAAGAGGAGGTGGTAACGAATATGTTAAGATAAAAATTAAACGTAAAGACATTGCCAAAACGATACCCAAACGGGTCAACGAATACAAAATGCAAGGTATCGAAGGAAATCTAGGTGGTAACAAATATGTTAAGATAAAAATAAAACGCAAAGACATTGAAAAAACGCTACTTAGCTTGTAACGTCCAAATGGCTCAACGTACAACAATCAGCTACTAAATGACATCGGCAAATAGAATACGATTTTTTAGTTTCGAATACCGAATAAAGAAATTTTACGTTAGGAGCACATACTAGAAGAGAAAAGTCACTTACATTTAAGATTAACTGTACCATTGGTAAATATATTAGGTTAGAAGGTCTCTGCGTACCGCTGTCTACGTGTCACAGATGGCTCTGTGCGCCTCTGCATGTCTCAGCGTACTTTTTGTCTACGTGTCATAGATGGCTCTGTGTGCCTCTGAATGTCTCTGCGTCAAATGTCGCGTGATTCACGTCATTTCACGTCAAATATCTAATGTCACATATTATGTCACGTCATACGTCAAATATCACATAATATGTCACATTTTATGTCAAACGTCACGTTATATATCTAATGTAACGTATTATGTCGCGTTGTATGTCAAACGCAACGTCATACGTCAGATGTCACATTGTATGTATATAAAAGTAGTTAATTTATTGGGTTAGGTATTACTTAACAGACGCGTAGTTATGGTTAATTTATTAGGTTAGGTCGGGTCGCTTCGCGGCACTACAGTGGCTTAGTGTCCTTTTCTCAATGTCTTTACGTTTGATATTTATTTTAATCTATCGATACCTTGTACGTTGGTGTACGTTGAGTTGTTTATACGTTACTAGCTTAGTGTCCTTTTGGCAATGTCTTTACATTTGATATTTATTTTGACATATTCGTACTCACCTCCCTTTACATCGATATCTCACACATTGTTATACGTTGAGCCGTCTAGACGTTTCAAGCCTGCTGCCGATTTGACAATAACTTTTGCGTTTTATTTTTATCTTAACCTATCCATTGCCATCTCCCTTTTCCATCGATACGTTGCCAGTTGTTGTACGTTGAGCTATTTGGACGTTACAAGCTTAGTGTCGTTTGGACAATGTCTTTGCGTTTTATTTTTATCTTACAATATTCGATACCATTTACCTTATTCATCATTACCTTGCACGTTGTTGTAAATTGAGCCGTTTGCACGTTACAAGCCTAGTGCCGGTTTGGCAATGTCTTTGCGTTTTCTTTTTATCTTAACATATTCGTTACCACCTCACCTTTTCATCGATACCTTACACATTGTTGTACGTTGAGCCATTTGGATGTTACAAGCTTAGTGTCCTTTTGGCACTGTCTTTGGCGTTTGTTTTTGTGTTGACGTATTCGGTACTCTTTCCCCTTTTCAACGATACCTTGAACGTTGTTGTACGCTAAGTTGTTTAGACGTTACAAGCTTAGTGTCCTTTTGGTATTGTCTTCTGCGTTTGTTTTTGTGTTAACGTATTCGCTACTCCCTCCCCTTTTTAACAATACCTTGCACATGGTTGTACGTTAAGCCGTTTAGATGTTACAATACTATGTCTTCATCCTGTTTTGCTAACAAATACACAATTTGAATATTAATATTTTTACATTGCTAATTTTGTATATCACCCGAATTGTCATAGTCACAACTCACCATTTGTATTCGCTAATTTTGTACATCACCCGAATTGACATAGGTAGGATATAGTATGCAACTCACAATACATTTGTATTCTATAATTTTTATAATACTACTCGAACTGTCGTGGATACGCATATACAGAATAATAGTGCTGACTAGTAATGTAAGTTCCGTGTATAGTAGTACTTAATCAGAGAATGTTTGTTGGTTTGGTCATACTGTAAGAATAATATATGTTCTTCGATTCATGTTTTATTTCTAGTAATACCACACACGTTGTTGCGCGTTATATCGTTTTCAGCGTCACCTTTCGCATTGTTTCGAGAGAGAGAGAGAGAGAGAGAGAGAGAGAGAGAGAGAGAGAGAGAGAAGCTGTGTGTCTTTTTTACGATGTCAGGTGCTAGATGTGGTCGAGAGGTGGCGTGACGAGACGATGAACTGTATTATTCGTGGAATCCCATTCAAACTATGTCCAATATTTGATATAGCACCGTTTTTGACGATGATTCTCTGTTAGCCTCACTTTCCTCAAATGTCTATTATGCTAAACAAAGATCCGATATAGCGGCGTTTTAGTCATTGTCTTTTGTCTTAACATATTTCCCGTCACCTCCCCTTTTCATTTAACGTGTTACATGTAGTAATCTGACTAATAACAACAGAGATAGGACATAGCGTCGTTTGGCACGGTCTTTGCGTCTGCTTTTTGTCTTAACATATTCCACCTCCCTTTCCATCACTACCTCTCACGTTGAGCCGTTTGGACGTTACAAGCTAGCGTCGATGTCTTTGCGTTTTATCTTAACATATTCGTTACCACCTCCCCGTTCCAACAATACCTCACACGTTGTTGTACGTTGAGTAGTTCAGACGTTGCAAGCTTAGTGTCCTTTTGGTATTATCTTTTGCGTTTTGTTTTTATCTAAACATATTCGTTACCACCTCCCCGTTCCACAGAGCCCTCGTACGTTGTTGTACGTTGAGTCGTTTGGATGTTACAAGCTTAGTGTCCTTTTGGTATTGTCTTTTGCGTTTTGTTTTTATCTAAACATATTCGTTACCCTCTCCCTTTCCATCGATACCTCACACGTTGAGCCGTTTAGACGTTACAAGCTTAGTGTCCTTTTGGCATTGTCTTTTGCGTTTTGTTTTTATCTAAACATATTCTTTACCACCTCCCCTTTTCATCGATACCTCACACATTGTTGTACGTTGAGCCGTTTGGATGTTACAAGCTTAGTGTCCTTTTGGCATTGTCTTTTACGTTTTGTTTTTATCTAAACATATTCGTTACCACCTCCCCTTTTCATCGATACCTCACACATTGTTGTACGTTGAGCCGTTTGGATGTTACAAGCTTAGTGTCCTTTTGGCATTGTCTTTTGCGTTTTGTTTTTATCTAAACATATTCGTTACCCTCTCCCCGTTCCAACGAGCCCTCGTACGTCACAATCGAACCAATAACAACGGAGATAAGACGTAATGCCGTTTTGGCACAGTTTTTGCGTTTAATTTTTATCTCAACGTGTTCCCCGTCCCCTCCGCTTTCCAACGATACCCAACACGTCACGATCCGACAAGCCGTCGCGCCTCCACCAAAAAAGCGTCAAAAATGAGCAGAATGAACCTTAGCGATTTCTTATGGGATTTAACATGGGAAAATACGCCGAACCCGTGCTGCCCTTTTACTGAAGAGGCCATGGTAAATCCAAAAACCTGTTATAAACATTATTGTCTAATTAAAAATATGTGTTGTCTGTGCAAAGTGTTTAATTGGGTTCTTTTTATTTTAAAGTTGTTTTCAAGTAAATGTAATACAATCCAGGAAACTAAATCGAATGAACAGCAAAAGAAATAAACCAGAACACGATAACTCATCCGACGAGGAGGAAGCCTTCGCAAAGCTACGTTAAGAACACCTCCAAAGGATAACATAAAAAATCACGAAATGGAAGAACTACTCGAAAAAACAAATAAGGAGATTAAAACGGAAATAAAAGAGCTGAAAACAGAAATGAAGGAAGAAAATAAGAAGATCAGAAGATATATAAATGAAGTTAAAGAAGAGATAAAACAAAATAATGAAGAAATAAAAATCATAAAACTGAAAATAGAAAGGTGAAGAAAGAATGCAAAAGAGAAATAAGACTGAAAAGAGAAAACGAAATAACCAAAACCGATAACAAAAAGATAACGGAAGAATTAAATGATCTAAAACGCTCATTGGAAAGATTAGACAAAGAAAAAAGAATATAATCATTAGTGGATCAATAATAGACTCTGAAGACCCAAAAACATTGAAAGAGGGAATGACTACTATGTTAGAAAATCATCTTGAAGTCAAAACTAATATTAAAAGAGCACAAAAAATAGGCACAAAAACATGCTTAATTGAACTAGAAAGCGAAGAAGAAAAAACAACAATCTTAAGAAACAAATACAAACTTAAGAATGTGAAGATCGAAAAAATATGGATTACAGAGGATCTCACAAAAGGAGAGAGAGAGAAAATTAAAGCTTTAAGAGATAAAGCAAGAGAAATGAGGGAAAATGGAAAAATGGTCAAAATAGGATACAATAAAATCACAGTAGACGGCAAGGAATGGAGATAGTGCTATAAAGAAGAAAAAGTAGTGGAAATAGCGAGTTCAAAAAAAACTACACAAGGAGCAAACAAAAGAGAGAGAACAAAAGAGACTGAGGTCAAGCAACGAATAGAGAAGTAGAATTACTAAATAAACCGGACAATGATGATAAATGTTTAGTTTTAAGTAGTAACAGGAATATGATTAGAAATCTAAATGATAAATATCCATTAGAAATATGACTTGTGATAGGAATATGAGTATTAGGCATACTAACAGTAGTGATAATATTATAGTTAGGGGGAATATCAATAATGGGCATAGCATTAGTAATGAAGGTAGGAAAAAATTAAATATTAGTATTAAAAATAAAAACGGTAATAAAATAAATAATGGATATAATACAAAAGCCAGGGAGCATGAAATCAACGATAACACCAATAATGGAGAAGAAGAATATAATAATAAGGAAATACATAATAACAAAACAAATCATATGTATAGGAATAGCGACATGGAATGTGACATCTCTGACCGGCAAGGAAATAGAAGCTACGGAAGAAATGGAAAAAATGAAGGTACAAATAATGGAAATAAGCGAGAGAAAAAAGATAGGGAAAGGACACATCAATATCAATGAGAAATATAGTCTATATTATTCCGGAGTACCACAGGTTCACAGAGCAAAAGAAGAGTCGGTATAATAGTGAATAAAAGAATAGAATTAAGAATAACAAACTACGAAGCAGTATCATCTAGAATAATCACAGCCCAAATAACACTAAAAGACAAGATAGGAATAATACAAATATACGGACCAACAGAAGGTAATGAAGAAGAGATAATGATAGAATTCTACAACGAACTCCAAAACGCAGTAGACAAATTAAGAGGGGATTATGATGCATTGGACAATATGGGGAAGAAACATTAAATAGAAATGGAATTAAAATACTGGAATTCTGCCAAACCAATAACCTGATAATAGGAAACACATTCAGTGAACAAACCATTAACGACAAATATACATTTGTGGCTGAAGAGAGAAATGCGAAAAGCTTAGTCGACATCGATATAGTGTATACGAGAAACCTAGAACAAAATATAAAAAACATCTTAACGGAAAAAGAACCGGAACTGTCTACACAACACAGGATGGTCACTGCAAAACTGGAGGATGAAAACATGGAGGAAGTGGAAAGAAAAGAGTACAAGAAAGTAAATGTAAACAAACTAAAGATAGAAAGTGTGCGAGAGTTTTACACGGAGGAAACTAACAAAAGACTGAGACAAATAGAGTGCCAAAAAGAAACATGGACAATGGAAGAAAAATGGAATACTTACAGTGAAGTATTAAAGATAACAGCAACTGAAGTTTGTATAATTAAAAAACATAATTAACAGTTGAAAAGAACAAGATGGTGGAATAAGGAAGTGAAGACAGAAATAAAAAAGAAGAAAAGATAAAGAAAAATACTATAGTCAGAGACGATTGGTAAAAAAGACAGTCACACAAGCAAAAGCAAAAACAGGGAAAGAATTTGAGATACTTCAAACCAAATACAAATAAGCCCAGAGCAAGTAGCTAGGGTATGGAAAGAATATTATGAGAAAAAATTTGATCCCGAAGTGATAAAGAAAGAAAATATAATCAATGAAGGCGAAGAAAACACAGAGCTAGAGCAAATAAGTAGAGAAGAAGGATTATCAAATATAAAAATATAGTAAAATACATGGGAGAAGAAGGAATAAACTGGTTATGGAAAATATATAAAGAAGCGTGGGAAAAACAAACAATCCCTAAAGACTGGCAGAACAATATCATCGTGTCAATATACAAAAAAGGAGAACATGTAAACTGCGACAACTATAGAGCAATATGTCTGTCATCGGTATGCTTTAAAATATATACGAAAATAATAGAGAAGAGACTGAGACAAGAAGTATAAAATGTATTGGAAGAAGAACAAACGGCATTTAGACTGGAAAGACAGAAAAATGACAACATATTGTAACGATATATTTTGCTTACCACAGGGTAAGAACATGGGGGTCGAAAATTGGGGACAGAAACTAAAGGGTTAAGAAGCAGCAAACAAAATAATCGAGACTGGTGCGTATGGCACTCAGAGGGTTTGTTGGAGAGCTGGGTCGTGGATAAGTTAAATCAAATGGGGCCAGATTAGGGTAACTACAAAAAGAATAAAAGGGATACTTACATAAATCTCCTGGATCAAAAACGAACAAGATATGGCAGACAAGAATTACCTCTAGCTATTTTCTTATTTGGACGCCGCTTCGAGAAAACTTCCTGCTGAAGAAAGAAAAATTCTTCTTTCCTACAATCAAGAATACATACAAGGGTTAGAAGACTTTTCTAAATTAAAATAAAAATTTGGATGAAAGAAGTAAATCAAACGTTTATTTTTGTCTCAAACAAACAGTTATCAAAAATACAGATTACACAAAAAACATACTACATAACATAATACAAAATTAATAAAAACTTACGTGTTTATCTGTTAACAAAGGAGATCGCTACAAAAATTTTCGAAATGGTTCCTAGGTTATTTATTAATATGGCCAAAATAGAATATTAAAAGTAAGGATATCCTTGTAAATGAAAAATATCGTAAAATTTAACGTTTTCTATGAGACATCTTTTCTATATAATAATTAAATTAAAATTTTTTATAACAACAATAGATTGGGGCCAAACTGCCATATGTCAACACAACATTTTAAGACAAAAATTATTTAATTTTTAATGAAAGAAATTATTTAAAAAAATGTCTATTTAGTTGGAAAAATTAATATATTGAATGTTACCTTATTTTCACTTATTTCACTTAACAAAGAAACTTGCTACATCTCTGGGGAAGCTACCTGGACAAATTCTCAAACAGGAACAAAGAAAACCATTTCCATAATCATAATCATTTCCATAATCAGGAACGACGATCTAAGACGTAAATCAGGTTTGGTGGAGGAGCAATCAGACGACAAACAAAGCTGGTGGGGACACCCTATATGTTGCTTTCAAAATTCCATCAGTTTCCGGTATCTTCACAAATCTTAAGGTTGTTACTCTGTTCTAAAATGCCATTTTTACAAAGAGTATCATCACCTTGGCCGGTCTTAAGACATTACACACAAAAAATTGGCTGATTCAAAGTCGCCAAACGTCTTCTCAGTTCGAATGCTTTTGCTTGACTCCATCTCCGCGTTAGATCTAACCAAATCAACGCAAATCAAATTCCCCTCACGTCTTGGAATCAGGCTCCTACGAACCTGACAAACAAAATAACCCCTCGATACTCGTTCCTAACACCGAACAGAGAACAAACAACCTTTAAATATTCTACTAAATAACACGTATTATATTGATTATTTTAACGTTCTAGTTTTAACTGGAATTTTTTTTACCTGACAATGTAACAGAGAATAATTAAGAAATTTGAATGTATACAAAACTTGATATTAGGAATCTCAACTTAAAATGCCATAATATATTGATCGTTTTAAAATTCCTTTATAAAAGACAAACGCAGATAAACAACTTAGGGGCGTACAACAAAACTTAAAACAGAATTTATATTATTATATAGATATTAAATATTAACAAATTTAAAACGCTACAATGCGACTTCTTCAAAGAAAAAACTCGGATAATCTTATTCAGTTTTTGATAAAGGCAAAACAACAGAAACTAAATCAGAAGATGACCTCTTAATTGAGTCGAAACTTCTTAATAATATCTTTTAGATAATGGCTAGCATGGGATTAAAGAACAGAAACAAAGTTAGTTATAAAGAATGGGCTAGCGTGCCATCGGTAGATAGACTCTTTAGTCGGGTAAACTGAAATTTTTGACTCTAAAATGAACTGTAGATGACATGAGTTTCTATGATTTGAGGAAAGCTAACCTTATGCCCTGCAGTGAAACTCGCTGACATTCACAGCAGTAACACAAGTGATTTGTTGGGCAGGCATATCCATGTCACCTCGTTGCCTAAACCGAATACTGTACACAAATAAAAAAAAAATGCTCTACACTTAGTAGGTAGGCGTCTACAAATCTCCACTATACACCTAGCGAGACAGGGAATTCGGCAATGGCTCCACAAAAAAAATTTGGATATAGACTCTAAATCTATATACCTACATATGACAAAATGTGATTCTCACATGTGTCTCCAATTAAAATAGGTTACCTGTTCTTAAAATATTAAAAGTGAAACAATATTCCAAAGGGATGAAATCAAATCAACATACTAACTCGAAAACAAAGACATGGAATCGGATGAACTGATTACTTGAGGATGACATATTGTCCTCATCTAATACAAAAGGCTTTAAATCTTTAATGTGCCACTTACCAACATCTGAACCATTTAAATCTGACAAACGATAAACCACTGGTGACAATTTTTCCTTGAGGGTTGCTTCAATATACTTCGGTGCTAGTTTGGACATAAACTTGTTGACAGCACAAGACAAAACCTTATTTCTTTTCCAAACTCTATCACCCACTTGAAATTGGACTTCTCTTCTACGTAAGTTGTAACTTCTAGCGTTACGTTCATATCCTTTTCGAAGATTAGCCTTAACCTTATCAAAAACTTTATCTAAATCTTTGACTTCTGAAGCATACATGTTACGGTCACCTGGAATTATCTCGATATCTTGATTCTGTTTATCCTTGTGATCAACACCATAATAGTTTTCACTTAAAAGGAACATGACAGCCATAATTCAGGAATGCTGGAGTATATCCAGTTACTTCATGCTTTGCGGTGTTAATAGCTTGTCTCATCTTTGCTAAATTCTTATCCCAATCTACGTGGTCTTTCACATATGTACATATTGCTGAACCAATGGTTCTATTGTGTCTCTCCACAAAATTACACTGAGGTGCGTCTTCTTCTTCAAGTGCCATCTCCGCGGCGGAGGTCGGCAATCATCATAGCTATTCGGACTTTTGAAACGGCTGCCCTGAAAAGTTCATTTGATGTACATCCGTACCACTCTCTCAGGTTGCGCAGTCATGACATTCTACGCCTCCCTATGCTTCTCTTTCCTTGTATCTTTCCCTGCATAATCAATTGGAGCAGGGTGTATTTCTCTCCACGTGTAATATGTCCGAGATATTATAATTTTCTTGTTTTTAATGTGTTTAAAATTTCCAAACTCCGCCTCCGGTAAGTGCTGGGTGGATTGAGTAGCTCAGTAAATGCCTGTGCCGGTCTCAAGCCCGGATAAAGGAGGAGGGTTGAGGCGATGGGCTAGCAACTCATCCCTTGTCAAAAGAAATAAATGCTAAAAATTTCGACCAAAAGCCCCGGACTACAAAGGATGGATCAAAACAAAGACTACTAATGCAACGGAAAAGGAAAATGATATTGGCTAATGGAATGTACAAGGACTTAGATCCAAACAAGCAGAAGTATTTAAAGAATTAGCGGAAAGAAAAATAGATATAGATGTATTCTTACCGAGACCAAGAAGAAGGGAAAAGGAAATGAAGAGATAGGAGAATATATACATATCTACATGGAGTCAGTAAAGATATCAGAACTAAGAGAGGAGTCTCTATTGCCATTGGGAAAAAACCTTAAAAACAATATTAAATCGTGGACTGAAGTAAATGAACAACTGTTGATACTGGAAATGAAAAAGAATGGGCACAACATCGTAATTGTCGGAGTGTACGCCCCAAATGAAGATGCAGATCCAGAAAGTAAAGACGATTTCTACAACAATATGAATGAAATACTCTCTGAAATTAAAGAAAACTGTGAAATCTTTATATTAGGAGATTTAAACGGCAGAGTAAGGAGAGAATAAAATAACAGAATCGTAGGAAGATATGGGAAACAAATAACCAATGACAACGGAATGCGTCTTAGAGATTTTTGTGAAACAATGTCTCTCAAAGTTATGAACGGATTTTTTCAACATAGAGACATACACAAATTTACATGGATACAACCTAGTTGGAATCTGCGCTCCATAATCGACTATGTAATCCAACGTCAAACTTCTCAACTGAAAACAACTGACGTAAGGGTATACCGTGAATCAAAGTGTGGATCCGACCATCGTTTACTTATGGCCAACGTGATAGTTAACTATCGTAAAAACAATGACACTCAGGTTCAGAATATAGAAAAGGGACAAGAAGTAATATCTCCTAAATATACCCTAGAAAGCTTAAAAGAAGATTCAACGAAATTTCTTTACAAATTACGACTGGTCACAAAATTACAAAATCTGGATCGAGAAAATATATAAGAGAAAGAATTATACCATCAACTTAAAAAATGCATTCATGAGGCTGCAAGTGAAGCTTTGGGTTATAAAGACAAACATGAAACAAAAAATCAAGAATGGTGGTCGGAGAATATGCAAACTTTGGTCAACAAGAAGAAAATTGCTTATCAGAAAGGATGAAGATTACAAGATATATCAAAAATTAAACCGAGATGTAAAAGGAGAAGTAGTGAAAAGTAAAAATGAGATGTGGAATCGAAGATGTGCAGAGGTCGATAGGTATAGGGGTGGAACAAGAGTTGGGCAAGCTTGGAAGGTGATAAAGTCTCTCCGGAGGGAAGGAAAGGAAAAATCTAACTTACAGTTAATAGATCTGAAACAGTGGAAATACCATTATGAGGTCTTACTGACAGAGGATAGATGTAAATTCCAAGAGATCGAAATGGAAGAAATCGAAGGATCGAAATGGAAAGGATCGAAAAACGGTAAAGCAGCAGGACCTAGAGACATCCCAATTGAGTTGATAAAGTATGGACCACCAAAAATATTACATAAGATGTTGGTTCAACTATTTAACAAATGCTTAAAAGGACGAAATATCCCTGATTATTGGAATATTGGATACATCAGCTCAATATTCATAAAAGGGGATAAACGCAAATGCTCTAATTATAGGGGAATAACTGTTATCAGCTCAGTGGAGAGGTTAGGTCGAATAATAAAAAAAGAATATAATCAGAATACGAAGACATAGAAGAACGAAATGGATTTCGTGCAGGAAGATCGTGCACTGATGGTATATTCGTTCTGCAGCAGGTAATCGAAAAACGGAAGGCAAGGAATCTATCTACCCACCTATTGTTTGTAGATTTAGAGAAGGCATACGATACGGTACCTTTGAAAAAACTGTTTCAAACATTGACGAAAGTAGGTCTTAGTAGAGAGTATGTGGATGCTATCGCAAATATATACAAAAATGCAAGAAGTGTCGTTAAAGAAGGAAACTTTATATCTGAATCATTTCCAATAACAAAAGGGTGTAAACAAGGATGTTGTCTATCTCCGACCTTATTTAAAATGTATATTCAATCATCGCTAGAGCAGTGGAGGAAACAAGTATCCGGAATGGGAATAGACATAGGCGATGGTAAATGTCTAACAACTTTATTTTTCGCAGATGATCAGGTAGTCGTAGCGAATGATGAGGAAGACATGGACTACATGTTTAGAAAACTAAAGAAAGAATATGAAAAATGGGGCCTCAATATGAATATGTCAAAGACAGAGTATCTTAAAATAGGAGATGATGAAGAAGATCCATAATTAGAAATTAGAAACACAAAAACATGCAAGGAATATAAATATCTCGGATCAATAATATTTAAAGACGGCACTACCAAAAGAGATATCGAAAACAGAACGCAGCAGGGAAAAAAAGCGGTTAACATTCTAAACTCTCTACTATGGTCTAAAGATATTAAACAAGAAACGAAATTGACAATCTATCGAACCTTGGTAGAGCCTATTATGACTTATGGGGCAGAAGTTTAGCAGATCACGAAAAAAGATAGAAAACGACTAGAAGTAGTAGAAATGGATTTTCTAAGGAGAGCGTGTGGTGCATCCAAAAAAGATCATATCAGGAATGAAAATATTAGAAGGAGGACAAATACAGTATATTCCAGTGTAGAAAGAATTGAAACGAGATAACTAGTGTGGTATGGTCACGTGAAGGTATAAATGAAGATAGATGGTCAAAGAAAGCTTTAAATTACATACCACAACTAAGAAGAAGAAGGGGAAGGCCTTCAGTTGCCTGGAAAGAAAATGTACGACACATAATGAGAGATAGAGCCATCAAAGAAGACGAACGGATGGACAGAAAACGATGGCGGTCGAAATGCGAGAGGCGCAGAGGCTGTAGGAACCTCGCTTATATATATATATATATATATATATATATATATATATATATATATATATATATATATATATATATATATATATAGATATATATATATATATATATATATATATATATATTATATATATAGATATATATATATATATATATTATATATATTATATAGGTTGTTTACAACTGTCGTTGTCCTGTCCCTAGTTTCCATCGTTTCCTATCTCGGGTGTCGACTTCATTTAGCTGTCTTCCTTCCATGGCTTCATTCACGTCATCTCGCCAGCGTCTTCTTGGACGCCCTCTTTTCCTTCTTTCCACAACTTTCTTACCACAACTAAGAAGAAGAAGGGGAAGGCCTTCAGTTGCCTGGAAAGAAAATGTACGACACATAATGAGAGATAGAGCCATCAAAGAAGACAAACGGATGGACAGAAAACGATGGCGGTCGAAATGCGAGAGGCGGCAGAGGCTGTAGGAACCTCGCTTATATATATATATATATATATATATATATATATATATATATATATATATATATATATATATATATATAGATATATATATATATTATATTATATATTATATATATATATATATATATATAGATATTATATATATATATATATATATATATATATATATATAATATATATATTATAGGTTGTTTACAACTGTCGTTGTTTTCCTGTCCCTAGTTTCCATCGTTTCCTATCTCGGGTGTCGGCTTCATTTAGCTGTCTTCCTTCCATGGCTTCATTCACGTCATCTCGCCAGCGTCTTCTTGGACGCCCTCTTTTCCTTCTTTCGGTGGGATCCATTTTAATATTTTGCTTTGGCCACCTCACGTCTGCCATTCTGTTTACATGACCGAACCAAGTTAGTTGTTTTTTCTGGACTTCATCTATAATGTCTTTTTCTTGCTCCATTCTACGTTTTATTTCTTCATTGCGGATTCTGTCCATCCTTGTCAATCTACAGCTTCTTCTCATAAAATCCATCTCGGTAGCTTGTAATTTTTTCCTGTTTCTTTTACTAGTGTCCCATATCTCTGCTCCGTATGTTACCACCAGCTCAACCATCGTCTTATATATTCGTTTTTTCGTCGTTCTTGTGATTTTTTTATCCCAGAGAATGGAGTTTAGGCATTTGGTAATGTTTCTGCCTTTGTTTATTCTTGTATTTATTTCTTCATGGCTATTTCCGTCTTTTGTAAACACTACTCCTAAGTATTTTACTCTATTTGTTCCTTTGATTTTGTCACTCTCCAATGTCAGGTCTTCGACTGTATTTTTCCCCACTGAGAGATATTCGCATTTTTGTAAGTTCATTGTCAGTCCACATTCTTCGTACGCTGTTTGTAGTTTCCTAACCATATAGCTGAGATCGTCTATATCTTCTGCTACCACCAGTTGCTCATCAGCGAAGAATAGTGTATAGAGAATATCCTCGTCTATTTGTATTCCCATATTTCTGCATTGTCTTTGCCACTTTTGTAGAGATCGATCCAGATATATTTTAAACAGCGTAGGTGATAAACAACATCCCTGTCGTAGCCCTTTCGTAGTGTTGAATTTCTCACTAAGTTTGCCACCTATTTTAATTGATGCGGTGTTGTTTACATACCACTTTTGAGTTGCTATTATTAACGAAGGTTTTATTTCCATGTTTTGCATTTCACTCCATAAATTATTTATCGGCACGTTATCATATGCCTTTTCAAGATCTATCAGGGCTATATGTGTTTTTTTTTTCTTTGTTGTCGCTTTTCGATTAATATTTTAAGTGTAAATAGATTATCTATAGTCGATCTTCCAGCTCTGAATCCGCATTGTTCTTCTGGTTGTTTCATACGAATGTCTTCTTCTATGAGGTTTCTAAGTATTCGGGAGTACAGTCGTCCTATAGTGGGGATGACAGCAATTCCTCTATAGTTTCTGACATTGTTTCGTGCTCCTTTTTTGTATATTGGGGTTATATAGGCCTCACGCCATTCTAACGGGGTCTCTTCTCCATTCAGGCATCGTTGGAACAGATCTTTGAGCATTTCCCACAGTTTAGCTGAGCCGTATTTAATAAATTCTGGTGAGATGTTTCCTGGGCCTGGCGCTTTTTTAAGTTTAAAAGATCTTATCGCTTCTACGATATTTGTCATGTTCAATTCAATGAATTCTGATCGTATGTCTCTGTTTGCATTTTCGTATTGAAAATTTTGTCGTCCTTCTTGTAGTAACTGTTTAAAGTAGTCTACCCAGTCTTTTTCTGTTATGTTACTTAAATCTAATTTATTGTTGGTTGACGTTTTCATAGATTTTAGCGTTCTCCAGGCTTCTGAACTTTTCGATTCTCCAATCATTTGTTCTATGTATTCGCATTTCTTTTCCCAAGATCTATTTTTCCTTTTTGTTACTTCCGTCTTCACCAGTTTATTTAGGTTTTTATATATTTCTTTAGAGGGGTCGTCTTTTTTATCTAGATATGTTAGGTATGCTTCTTTTTTCTTCTTTATCATTTCATCTATTCCCTCATCCCACCAATATGGTTTTTGTTTTGCGCGTCTTTGAGTGCCTATTGCCTCTTCTGCTGCTTCTTTAATACTGTGTACTATGTGCTTGTATTCTTCTTCTATTGTTCTATTTTCTATTACCAGTTTTCCATCTAACCTTCTTTGGTATAAATACTGCACGCTGTTATCTTCTAGACTTTGTAGATTATAGTGCTCTTTATTTGTTGTTACGTTCTTATTTACATTTGCTGTTTCGTATTTTCCCAATCTCGGTATGGTCATATTTCCGATTACTAGGTAATGATCACTTCCACAGTCAGCTCCTCTCTTTACCCTAACGTCTAAAACTGTTAGTGTTGGTTTTTGTCTCATTATAATATAGTCGATGATGGATTTCTGGTCTCTAGAGCGGTGTTTCCAGGTATATTTGTGTATATCTTTGTGTGCATAGAAGGTGTTTGTGATTCTTAAATTGTATTGTTCGCACAGATCTATCAGTCTTTCGCCATTATTATTTCTTGTAGGTTCTCCATGTCGTCCTACTACTGCACTGTTTTCTTCTTGGCCTACTCTACTGTTAAAGTCACCTGCCATAATGATTTCGCATCGGTTAGGGATTTGATCTAACACATCTCTTAAAATTGCGTCAAAATTGTCTTTTACCGCTACTGTTTCGTCTTCATTTGGAGCATAAATTCCTATAACCACTATAGTTCGTCCTTTAATTTGAAGGGTCATTTTGATTATACGTTCATTAATACTCTACCATGACTTTATTTGTTGTTTCAGTTTTTCGTGAATAATTATCGATACTCCTGCTTTTGCGTGGGATGACTTATCTACCCCGCTGTAGCAGTGGATATACCTTTTCAACTTTTCACATCCGTTGCCCTTCTTTTTGGTTTCCGAGAGTATTGTTACGTCCAGCTTTCTTTCTTCGATTTCAAGTAACACTTCTTGTTGCTTATTTCTGAAGCCTTGAACATTCCATGTTCCAATATTCATGTACCTTTTTCTTTGCAATTTTCGTTGTCCAAAAATCTGATCTAACATCCGAGGCCTATTTCTAGGGTTTTTAGCGTATCTTTCAATTTTTACATGAGTAGGTTGCTGGCCTACTGCACAACCTCCCTCTTAGGAGGACCGGTGTATCTCTCTTACTCTCGTTTTTCATCCCAGATCTGTCCGGCAAGGGAGGCCCTACCAGTAGCTACGCTACCGCCGGCATAGCTCCAGGAGTCATTAAAACACTCAAGCCCTCTCACCACGGCAAGGTAGAGATACGTCGAGAGGGTTAATTTAGTTTTAGGTTTTCCAATATTTATAATAATCTCGGTATTGTCATATAGCCCTTTTATTATTGCTATTATATGTCTAGAGTAATCTCTCTTTTCCATAATATTCTACAGAGTATGTTAATAACCCGGTCAAAGCTTTTTCGTAGTTGATAATTACAATATCTGTTTTTAAATTGCATTATCTGGGTTTTCCAATTAGTTGTATTATGGTGACATTATCGACGTAGGATCTGCCTTGCCCAAAGTCATTCTTCTATTACAACTGGAAGAACCCAGTTATAACACTTCTTCATCTTCCTTATTTTATGTAGGCTTTAAAGCCTGTTTTTTCTTCAATATTAGCCTAATAAATTGTTTAAATTATCGCATCATCTTTTTCTTGGTCTGTTAATACTTCTTCCTTCATTTGGTGACTTATCTCGTGCTATTAGTATTATCCTATCCTCTGCCATGCTACTGATGTGTTCGTTCCA